>PVHP010006567.1:0-59992 GCA_004024765.1 Zapus hudsonius
ACAGAAAAATTCTGCAAACATTATATCCTTACTGGGTAATGAGGGGTTTTCTTTTTTAGTTTGTGTGGGGGAGGGTGTATAAGGGAGGGGTTGTTTATGTTGAATGTTTAGATTTTTTTCTGCATGATACACATCATGTTGTGTTACCTTTAGAAAACTTCATACTGTATGAATAAGAAAATAAAATATTTGAAACTTGCTTGAATGTATTTAGTCATCTTTGATGGATTTACACAGCTATAAGATAGTTTCTCTTCATGTTTTCATATTGTCATTTGTAAGTCTAGTTTATTTTGGTCAAAAAGCAAAGTTAACAAAGCCCTGTAGGACTTGCACATTCACATTCCTGATCGCTGTGTGTCCCCCCCCCCCACCGCCCCCACCTAGCCTCCTGTGGTTGGCTGTTCCTGTCTTAGGCCTTTGCACATAACCCAGAGCTCAGTAACTAACTTCATGTCTTTGTTCACCTAATGCATATCCTGGTTCAAGGAAGTTTCCTGATTTTCCTATTTAAAACTATACAGGGCTGGGGAGCTGACTCGGCAATTAAAGCTACTTGCTTGCAAAGTCTGCTTGTCCAAGTTCAATTCCCCAGTACCCATGTGTCCATGCATCTGCTGTTTGTCTGCAGTGACGAGAGTCCATGGTGCACTCCTACATAAAACACATGCATGCGTATACAAATCAAAAATTTAAATATAAACATCCTTGTGTCTCTTTTACCCCAAATTTGTTTTCTCCATAACATCTACCCTCTTGTGACAGTATTCACTGAACATTTTTTTGGCTATAGAATCAATGAAAACTGTGCTCTATCTGTTGCTTGGTGATGACGCCAGTTGAGAGGATTACATTTTAGTGCTTACTCATTAAATATTTAATAAGGGAAGGTGTCTCCTGGTTGAGACAGGTTGTAAAGCCCATCCTGACTCAGCGTCCTGACTGCTGGGATTTATACCATGTGTTGGCATGCCTAAATTTAGGATGTGATTTTATGGTGCTTTTCAGTATTCTGTCACTGTATAATAAATTTGTGTGAGTGCATATGCATGCGGAGGCCAGAGCACAACCACGGTTCCTCTCAAATGCAATCCATTTCCACCCTCATACTTTTCAAGGCAGGGTCTTACTGTAGCCCAGGCTGGAGCTCACAGGGATCCTCCTCCCTCAGCCTCCTTGTTGGGATTAAAGGAGTGTGCCACCAAGCCTGGCACTGTCCACTTTTTTGAGACATGGTGTATTGGGCCTGTAACTTGGCGAGTAGGGATCCACCTGTCTGCCTTCTCAGCACTGGGATTATGAGAAGCACTCACTACTGTGGCATTTTTTTAATGTGAATTCTGGGCATAAAACTGGTTATCTTGCTTGCAAGACATACACCAACTGAACTATCACCCCAGTTGCCAAAATATTTTGAGACTAAGCAGTAGAGTCCACATGCGTTACACTGTTAAAGGAAATTGAAATACTGTGCCAAGTAAACGATGTCTGTAGCCCAGGTGAGTTAGTGAATGTTGGATGTGACACCCAGAATATCTGTCCTGTGTACACTAGTTTCAGGATAATATGAAGTGACTTTTGTGCTCCATCAGTCTCCCAAGAACATGTCAGCCTAATAAAACACATGAAGCTCTAGAGGTTCACCTGGTTGGAAAAAAAAATGTAATGAAGACAAAGGAGCTGGGTGTGATGGTGTATGCCTTTAATCCCACTTCTCAGGAGGACACCTGTTGAATTTGAGGTCAGCCTTGGGCTACAGAGCAAGTTCTAAGGCTAGTATACGTATACTTATATGTGTGTATATGGACAAAGAAGTAGACAATACAAAGGTACGTGAAATGTTCAGTGGTACTAGTCATGGAAAGGCAAACCAAAGCCACAGTGAGAGAACACTTCACACTCACTAGCATATGTTACTGTCAACCCCTACTCAAAGGAAAGAAAAATAGCCTATGAAGAAATTGGAAACCTTTGTTACTGTGAGAATGCAAGATGGAGCAGTCACTGTGCAAGCAAAGAAAGGGGGAAGGTAGTCAATGCTTGCTGTACAAGTATGAGGACCTGAGTTTCGATCCTCTGCATTCCTGGACAAAGCTTGGCCTGGTGGAGACGGGAGAATCCGGGGGTTTGTTAGCCCTATCTTTGAGTTCCATGCTCAGCAAGAGACCCTGTCTCAAAAAGAAAAGTGGGAAACTGGAGAGGGATTGAGGAAGATAACTCATCTGGAAGGCACATTATAACACTGGATGTTTTGAAGGTATTCTGCCAAAATTCCTAGAAAACAATGGGATTTCCAGGGATCATGGGGGGAAAGAAGAAACGGAGAATTGGTGTTTAAAACTATAGGTACAGGGCTGGAGAGGGCTCAGTGGTTAAGGAGCTTGCCTGAAAAACCTAGGGACCCAGTTTCAATTCTCCAGTACCCACGTAAGCCAGGTGCACAAGGTGGCACATGCATCTGGAGTTTGTTTGCAGTGGCTGGAATGGCCATTTCTTCCCCTCTCAAAGCTTTAAAAAAAAAAAAAAAACTACAGGTACAGAGTTTCAATTGCAGAAGATAGGAATTCTGGAGGTGGAGAGAGATGATGATTGTACAATTAAATGAACTAGACGAAGTATGTAAAATTTAAATGGTTAAATGGAAAATTTTGTGTTTTAAAACAATTTCCTAGGGGCTTGGTGGGTAAGAGCACTTGCTGTACAAGCACCATATGAAAAGCTAGGCATGGATGTGCACCTGTACAGCCAAAACCTGGGGAGGTCAACCAGTCCAACTGAAGAAATAGGAGCTCCAGGTTCAGTGAGAGGCTGTCTCAAGGAAAAAGAGGGACAGAGGACATCAGACATCTTCCTCTGGCCACATGTGCACAGGGTGTGCACATCTGCACACACCGTGCAACAATTTAAAAGATATAGGATATTTGAAAAAAATTTCAAAGTGTAAAGATGAAAAAATTATTTCTATTAACTACGGTTTCCAGGATTCACAAGAAAATGGTATTTAAGCTCATGTCTTGAAATAACCCTGTTGTAGTCAGCTTTCTGGTTTCGGCGACAAAGAGTCCCCCCAAAGAGCAGTTGATGGGAGGGATGGGTTTATTTTGGCTTACAGACTGGAGGGGAAGCTCCATGATGGCAGGAAAGACGATGGCATGATCAGAGGGTGGACATCACCTCTGCCACAGCACTGCAAACAGTGGCAGGAAGGTGTGCCAAAATCCCCCATAAGCCCACCCTCCTACTCCCCAACACCACACCTCTAATAAGGTTCCAGTTCCAAAATTGCCATCAGCTGGGGATCATTCAGAACGTATACCTTTGTGGAGGACACCTGAATCAAACAATAGAAACCTTCAGTCTTCAAAAACTTTGTTCACAATCAAAATTCTCATTGCATTAGATAAATATGTAAATCCTATTTCAGCCTTTCACTTCCCACTGGCATAATCTTTACAGCTTGGCAGAGCATGGTGGCATTACCTTTAATCCTAGCACTCAGGAGGCAGAAGTAGGAGGATCGCTGTGAGTTGGAGGCCACCCTGAGACTACATAGTGAATTCCAGGTCAGCCTGGGCTAGAGTGAGACCCTATCTCAAAAAACAAAAACAAAACAAATCAAACAGCCAAAGGAGGTGGGGTGGCACAAACTAATCCCAGCTCTCCAGAAGCTAGGAGGTTCCTTGTGAGACCAGCCTGGGACTACAGAGGGAGTTCCAGGGCAGCCTGGGCTAAAGTGACACGCTACCTGGATAAAACTAAAAATAAAGTAGGCTGAAGAGATGATTCAGAGGTTAAAGGCACTTGCTTGCAAAGTCTGACAATTCCTCAGTACCTATGTATAGCCAGATGCACAAAGTGGCGCATGCCTCTTAGGGCAGGAGGCCCTGGAGAACTCATACTTCCATATCTCTTGGAATAAATGAAAGCACTAAGAAAAAAAGAAAGAAAAGAAGATCTAACAGCCAGATGAAATGGATGAGTTCTTGGAAACCTCCTTAGGACTTTGATGTCTGCATAAGGCCAGTATTTTGCAAGTTATGATTATGGATGCTATTCCCATTTTGTAACTTTAATCCTGCTGATCCAATCTTAAACTCTATGATCGAAGAAAAACTAAATCTCAATAATCACAAACTTTTCCCCCTACTATCCGACTGCTAGGCAGGATAAGACTTAGATCCCAAATTTTCTGAAATGACTAGGAAATCCCAAGCTCTCTTCCATTGCCAAAGGGTTAAAAGTCACCTTAGGGGAGACATTTTCAGCCATTTCCAGTTGGGATGAAAGCACATGCAGTCTGATAGCTTGGCCAGCAACAAGTCAGAGGAAGTAGAGACTTGATAAAACATGACTGAGCCAGGCATGATGGTACTTTTGTAATCTAGGCGCTTGGCAGGCTGAGGCAGCGATCACTGTGAGGGCAACCTGTGTTCTACAACGAGACCATGTCTCAAAAAAAAAAAAAATATATATATATATGTAAGAGAACATAGTATTTAAGTCACATGTTAAATGCAATGGGATCCTCCTACTCTAAACATTACTCATATTTAAATAAGTAGTCACTAGTTACAAGAATATACTCCTGTTGCCCTAGTCCACGTGCTGCTGTGGGTGACCCTCCCCAGTGCTGCTCTAACCAGTCTTTGCTGCTGCTCCAGTTGCACCACACTGTACCCCTGGCATGCTTCCCAGGCTTTCACGCCAGCCTAGTCTCTCCATACTGGTGTTGGCACAACGCGTTGCAAGTCTGGCCCCTGCCTGCATCCTCCAGAGCATCTGCTCCTGCGAGTCTTTCTCACAGCCCCAGTTGTTCCAGGTGCTGCTGGAACCTTCCTACCCCTGACACCCTCCCCTACTGTGCCCACAGTGAGGACATTCTCAGGCTTGGCACAACCCTCCCCATGCAGACAGCATGGAACAAGTAGCCAAAATCAACAGAAGACATTTGGGACACCTTGAAAAGCCATATATATGAATATTGGGCATAGAAGTGTTTCAGATATAATAGAAAGTACTTTCAATAAAATTATAGAAGAAACTCCCCAATGCTAGAAAAAAAAGATGCCCATCCAAGCTGGGCGTGGTGGCGCATGCCTTTAATCCCAGCACTTGGGAGGCAGAGGTAGGAGGATCGCCGTGAGTTCAAGGCCACCCTGAGACTACATAGTGAATTCCAGGTCAGCCTGGACTAGAGTGAGACCCTACCTCGAAAAACCAAAAAAAAAAAAAAAAAAAAAGCTGCCCATCCAGATATGAGAGGCATACAGAACAAACAGAAGATCATAAAAGAAATTCCCCACATTGTTATCAAAATAGCAAATAAATAGAAGAAAAGGCAATGAAAGCAACAGGCCATTCACCATGACATGATTTTTCAATAGAAACTCTAAAGTCAGAAGACTGTGGGATGTTATGTGCCAAGTATTAAAAAAAACACACAGTTGCCAACCCATATACCACACCCAGAAAAAATGATCTCTTGGAGAAAAAAAAAATCTTCCATGATAAAAGCCAACTAAATGAACGTATGACCACTAGGCCAGCTCTACAAACGGTACTGGAAGGAATCCTTCAGAAGAGAGGGATAAGCATATTCAGTAGGTCAGAGGGAAAAATAATAATCAATGTTAGATTAGTTGTCAAGTAAATGAAGACCAAAAAACAAACCCCACCAATCACCACCAAGACAGGACTTAACTCACGTCTTTCCATAACTGAATATTAATGGTCTCGATTAATCAAAAGGCACAGACTAACAGACTGGATAGGAAAACAGGATGCATCTTTTTGCTATCTTTAAGAAATACCTCAGTCTCAAAGACAGTGTAATTAATCTCTTAATTATGGTTAAAGGACATAAAGAGATATTCCAAGCAAATTGAACCAAGAGAAAAGAAGTGTTGCTATTAAATAAACTTCAAGCCAAAACTAGTTTAAAAAAAAAGGACACTTTATATTATATTGATACACTTTATATTGATCAAGGGGACAGTCCACTAAGAGAACATTACAATCCTAAAGCTATTACAGGACCACCCAACTTCATAAAACATTACTAGAAATTAAGTCACAGATTAACTTCAACACAGAGTAGATGACTTCAAGACACCACTCTTTTCAATAAACAGGCCAACCAGACAAAAAATAAACAGAGAAACAACAGCACTAAGTGATATCATAGAGCAAACAGACAGAATATTCCACTCAAAAAACACAGCATAAACATTTTTCTCCATGGGACCTACTCTAAAGTAGATCACATATAAAGGAAGACTTGACAAAGTTAGGGAAACTGAAGTAACTCATATTTTATCTGACTGCAATGCAATGAAGCTAGATATCAACAAGTACAGAAAAAAATACAAACTCCTGGAGATTAAACACATTATTAAATAATGAATAAGTCACTGAATCAATTAAGAAGGAAATTTTTTAAATCCTAAAATTGAATAAAATGAGAACACAATATACCAGAATCTATAGGACACACTGAAGGCAGTCATAGACAGATGTTTATACATCTCAGTGATTGTATTACAAAAAATCAGAGAGATCTCAAATACCTTAATGATGTACCTGAAAACCTTGGACAAACAAGAACAAACCATTCTCCAAATAGTAGTTGGTCATAAATAATTTAGATCAGGGCAGAAATTAATGAAATAGAAAGGGAAAAAATAATATAAATAAACAATGAAACAAGGAGTTAATTCTTCAAAATGATAAAGTGATAAACAAGATTTACAAACCTTTAGCCAAACAAAGCAAAAAATAAGGAGGTAGATATAAGATATGAGTAAGGAAAAATAATAAAGAAATGCAAATCAGAAATGCTAGAAATAAAACAAAGTCAAATACAAAACTCTGAAGAAAGTCTCACCAATAGGATCAAGGAGACCACAGATCCGGCAGTTGGCTGAGGAGAGTTACCTACCCAGTCCGCCCTCCTGGCATGATCCGAACCAGGAGGTAATGATGTAAGTGCAAGAGATCAAGGAGAGGACAGAGTATCTAAACTGGAAGACCAGGTGGCAGAACTGGAACAGTCCAACAAAGAGAAGGACAACCTAAGAAAGGTATGAATGAGAATTTCAAGACATTAGGGACACTATGAACAGCTCAAACATAAGAATTCAGGGTATAGGGTTTGGGGATTTAGCTCAGTGGATGAGCGCTTGCCTAGCAAGTGCAAGGCCCTGGGTTCAGTCGTCAGCACCGTAAAAAAAAAAAAAAAAAAAAAAGAAAAAGAAAAAAAGAATTCAGGGTATAGTAGGAGAAGAAGAATTTTACACTAAAGGTGTAGTAGATATTTTCAACAAAACCACCCAAGAAAATTACCCATATGTAGGGAAAGTAATGCCAATGCAAATACAGGAAGCATTTAGAACACCAAACAGACAAAGGAAAAGAACCAGGAAAGAACCTCTTCTCACCATATTATAAACTATAGAACACACAGACAAAAGAAAACATATTGAAAACAGTAAGAGAGAAGCATCAAGTAACATATAAAGGCAAGCCCATCAGGTTAACAGATTACTCAACACAAACTTTAAAAGCCAAAAGGGTTGGAGTGATGTATTCCAAGTTCTGAAAGATAAAAACTGTCAACTGGGCTGAAGAGATGGCTTAGTGGTTAAGGTGTTTTCCTGAAATGCAGAAGGACCTGAGTTCAATTCTCCAGTGCCCATATAAAGCCAGATGCACAAGAGGGTGCATACATCTGGAATTCATTTGCAATGGCTGGAGGTCTTGACGTACCCATTCTCCATCTCCCTCTCTCCCTCTTCCCCCCCCAAATAAATAAATAAATAAGTTTAAAAAAACCCTTTCAACCAAGATTATTATATCCAGCATAGCTATCCATTGCAATTGAAAGAGAAATAAGGACTTTCCACAACAAAGACAGGCTAAAGGAATATATGTTTACAAAGCCAGCTCTACAGAAAATACTTGAAGGGATCCTTCAGACTGAAGAGAAAGAAAACACATACATGAGAAAATAGGAAAATATAAACCATACTCAAATAGGTAACACAAAAGGGTAAAGGAAAAACTACAAAAGCAAGAAATGTTAATAAATACTCACCTTTCAATAACTCTTAACATCAAGGGCCTCAATGCCCCAACCAAAAGACATAGACTTCAGACTGGATTAAAAGACAAGATCCTTCTGGATGTTGCCTCCAAGAAATACACCTCTCCATAAAAGACACTTCCTTAAGGTAAAAGAATGGAAAATGATATTTCAAGCATTCTTTTACCTTAAGGTTAAAGAATGGAAAATGATATTTCAAGCAAATGGGCCTAGGAAACAAGCAGGTGTTGCTATCCTAATATCAGAGAGGATAGACTTCAACATTAGTTAAGATAAGGAAGGTCATTACGTATTGATTAAAGGAACAGTTCAACAGGAGGATATTACCATTCTAAATATATATGCACCAAACATGAGTAGACCCAATTTCATTAAACAAACACTACTAGAATTAAAGTCATAGATAACACCAAGCACAATTGTAGTGGGAGACTTCAAAACCCCACTCTCACCAACTGACAGGTAATCCCAGAAAAAAATAAACAGGGAAGCATCTGGACTAAATGACACTATAGAGCATTTCATCCAAATACTACAGAATATACTAAGAACTCAAAAAACTAAATAAGAAATTAAACAACCAAACCAAAAAAATGGGCAATGGAAACTGTAGAGTTCTCAAAAGAAATACAGATGACATGGTCGATAAACATCTAAAAACATGTTCTACCTCCATTGTCAGCTGGGAAATGCAAATTAAAACTACTCTGAGATTGATCTCATTGCTTTCAGAATGGCTACCATCAAGAAAGCAAATGATGAGCCAGGCGTGGTGGCGCACACCTTTAATCCCAGCACTTGGGAGGCAGAGGTAGGAGGATCGCCATGAGTTCAAGGCCACCCTGAGACTACACAGTGAATTCCAGGTCAGCCTGGGCTACAGTGAGACCCTACCTTGAAAAACAAACAAACAAACCAAAAACCAAATGACAATAAATTCTGGTGAGGATGTAGAAAAATAGGAACATTATGGAAGTTCCTGAGACAGCTGAAAATAGATTTACCACATGACCCAGCCATACACTACTGGGTATATATCCTAGGAACTCTACTTGCTACCTTAGAGATACTTGCTCATCCATGTCTGTCAGTTCTAGTCACAATACCTAGGAAATGGAACCAGCCTGGAAGTCCCTCAACTGATGAATGGATAATGAAGATGTGGTACATTTATACAATGGAGTACTATTCAGTGGTCAAGAAAAATGAAATAAATTTGCAAGGAAATGGAAAGGATTATGATGAGGTAACTCAGGCCCAGAAAGCCAAATGCCACATGTTCTCATATGTGGATCCTAGCTACAAATGCTTTTAGATTTGTATGAGTTGGAGTAAAATTCAGTAGAGGCCAGTAAATGATGTAAATAAATGACCAGATGACTGGGGTGCAATGGCCTAAGGGGGTCAAGGAAAGGGATTGAGTAAAAGAAGGTGGGAGGAGGGTTAACCAACATTTAAGAGCTTTAGAATAAGCCATATGGAAACCTACTGTTTGGGATAATGGCCCACCTAGAAGCCATTGATTGCTAGTTGAAAAACTTTCAGTGCCAGGGATGGAATACCTTCTAGTGAGTTGTTGGCCAGGGAGGTTCCTGAGACCTCCCCAAACATTATAGGTCATTGCCAAGACGCTTGGTTTGTCCACCAGAACAAGATGTAAGTCCCTATTGCTGAAGACCACAATGACTTGGGCTGCAGGTCCCTGAGAAATCAAGATAGAGCTGAGCTGGAAACCTCCTCCCTGTTAACCAGCTGACAGAAAGCTGGAAAAAGCTATGGCTGCATGAAGCCCTATGGTGGTGAACAGCAGTGGATCTTACAAGCCTGAAGACTGGCCAGCTAGGCCAAATGGTACAAGAATGGCACATCTGTTATGGGGAAAACCAACTTCTAATTGGACTGGATGGAAGGGAATATATACCTGGTACTGAAGACCTAATCAAAAGCCTTTGGTAGGGGCCTTATGGGAGTAATGCCTGCTGTCTGGATAAATGTACGTATTATGCTCACCAAACTGCCTTATACACACTTCTTAAAAAATGTGCATAACCATATAATGCTAATCTCACTTTTGGCTAGAGAAGCTTTGTCACTGCCCATCGCCCGAGGGGGCAATGATAAAACAACACACACACACACACACACACACACTGCATATGGGTGGAAGAATGCGCATTCTCTTTATTGCTCTCTCAGATCTCATTACTCATCTCTCATACCTCATACAGTTATGCTACAGTATATATATATATATATATATATATATATATATATATATATATATATATATATATAGAGCTCCTTGCCAATCACGGAGCTATTTATTGGTCTATGATAAGAACCTGTGGGCATGATGTGCAAATAGCCTAATCAGGACTACCTCCTGAAACTCATTAAGCCAAGCCCCTCTTGGTAGGCTGTCAGGTACCGTCCAAGACTAAGCCAGGGTGTGCCTCCAAAGGCCCCCAAAGGCTTTCGCCCCCGACAAAGCTTCTCTTCTCAGATGGCAGTGACCACTTGGGATGACTCAAGACGCCACAGTGCTGAGACGCACTGGGTCATCTCTACCACACCTTTGGAGGCTCAGGGTCTACTGTGGAAGAGGTGGTGGAAAGACTTTAAGAGCCAAAGGCAGGATAAGACTGCTTATAATGCACTCTTCTATACAGAAAATGGCCTTGATATTCAAGACTTTGCAATGCCTGACATGACCTACACAGACCTTCATAATGGAAGATGATATTGAAAAAAGTGAAAGGGGAGGAGGTATGATGGAGGGTGGGTTTGAGAGGGGGTAGATGGGTGATGGGGAGGGAATTATCATGGTTTTTCTATAATTATGAAAACTGTCAATAAAAAGTTAAAAAAGCTGGGCGTGGTGGCACATGCCTTTAATCCCAGCACTCGGGGAGGCAGAGGTAGAAGGATTACCATGAGTTCAAGGCCACCCTGTGACTACATAGTGTATTCCAGGTCAGTCTGGGCTAGAGCGAGACCCTACCTCAAAAAACCAAAAGTTAAAAAAACACTAAATACTAAGACAAAATCCTTAATCAAAAACTGGGCTATGGAACTGGTGAACATTATTTTCAAGAAATAAATGGCTGTCTACAAATGTGCTCCTCACAGTGAGCCATCAGAGAAATACAAATTGTGACTACTGTGAGATTTCAGTTTCATCTCCCTCTAGTCACAATCAACCTGGATGGCAAGGATGTGGGAAAAGGAAACCCCATTCACTGTTGGTTTTGCAATCAGTATGGTGATTTCTCTAACAGCTAATTTGGTTTCCTGCTGACTGAGCCTATCAGTATTTCCTCACAGAGATCCCGTATTTCCCACAATATCTAGTGGCAACTGATGACTTATGGGACAAGGGAGCCATGCCCTTTTCTGGCGCAGCAAATGGTAGGTTTCCATCGAGCAGTAAATGACTTTCCACCCCCGATCCTGGAAGTGCCCCTTAGCTACATGAAAGCAGAATGGGGATTCTAATGGGAAGAATGGTTTTAGCAGGAGGGAGAAGAGGGTAACTGGACAGGGTGAGATCAAATACGTTACTTGAATGTGTCCAAAAAATTCTAAAAAGTGTGTTGTATGCTTTCTTGGTTCAGGGGGCAAAAACACTGTTTTACTAAGGAGAAAAATCTCTAACACCAGTTAATGTCAATTTTAATTAATAACTTGAAAAATAATTTCTTTTCATACTAGTCTTATAATGTTTACCTTTCATTTTACAAAATGCAAAATGGTACAAAGATTAGTTCAATAGTGTAGACCAAACTGCTTATGACCAGATTCTAAAAGTTACATAATGCACAATATTAAGGGCAGGTACGATTCTGATGGTTTTCTGAAATAGTACTTTTAATTACCATTTACAGAAAAGAACTATTCAAAAATTAGCTATAAATCTATATTAAATAACTTAAAATTTCATACAAAAAGATTTAAACAGTTTCCTCCAAATGAGGATTCTAAACTTCAAATATGCTACATGTGATTCAAAGTGAAAAAATAATGACAAATTTTATGTAAGCATAGTTTTAGATTTGACATTTAGATTATCTCATACGCTGAGTATGAGTACTGCTAAATTTTTCCTGTTTATGCTTCTAGCTAAGAACACAAGAAGGAACCTAAGCTTAAAGTAAGTGAGCTATTCTTCACAGTTTTGTGTGAAAACTGCAGATGTCCTTCTGAGTCCAAGGATTGGATAAGGTACTACCAATGCAAATCAGAACCGGTCTGCTGATCTGCTGGCCACTGCTCGAATATTCCCATAAACCTTTGAGGGAGGATTTCCTGTTAAAAAAAGAGGAAAGAAAATCAGCCTGTATATACAAATATAATTGAAAATGTGGAAATTGCATGTAAAAGGGTCAATATAAAAGGGACATTTAAAAATTAGATCTAATTTAAATCACCAAGAGAACCTTAGAGAAAACTATCTCCAAGCCTTGCGTGTGCACGGTAGAGAACTCTGTGTATCAGCCCTTACTTTCCACCTCGTTTGAAAGCAGGTATCTAAGTGGTGCTGCCCTGTTACCTCTGGTAGTTTCTGGGTGATTGCCTGCAACACCTCCTTTCTCATTGGAGGTGCACTGCCATTACAGACACCACTACAGCATCTGGCTTTATGCAGATTATGGGATCTGAATTCGGGCACTCTGGCTCACATGGCAAGCACTTTATCCACTAAGCCATCTCCCCAGGCCAAACATTTAAATTTTTAAAAATGGCACTGAGTTGTAAAAATGTTTTCTAAAGAAGCCAGTCAGTCATGAGCACTAGTGGAAAATCTCAAATTTTTCTGAGCAAGCTGTTATGATGACCCTTTAAGTCAGATTAAATGGATTAAATTAAGAAGCTACTCAGCAGCTCCCTTTTTATTGAACCTTAAAAAAAAACCCACCAAAACAAAGAAACTGTGATGCTCTCTTCTATTGTGGAATGGTTTTCCTGTGCACTTCTTTGAGGGAAAGAAGCAGAGATTTAAGGACTATTACCCAATAAACCCTTTCTCCTCTCTTGCAGACAAATGGAATTTAAGCAAAATATTTGCTGCTTATTGATAGATTCATATTTGCTAACTCCCGTGGACTTCTACTTGGCATCTTTAAAAATATCCTAAACTGCTTTGCAAATGTGGTTTGAGTTCCTAAATTCCCTAACTTTTCAGAGAAAACACCAGAGAAATTGCTATTACCTAGGATGAGGTTGCAAATGGCAGTCCTTGCCATCTTGATGTTTTGAAAAGAACCAAGGATGTGAACTTTCCTGAAAGAGGTAAAGGGAATTAAGTTAGCTCCAAAAGGCATTTCCTTATCGAAATCTGGATTCATAACCTAGACAAAATTATAAGACTTTCAGATTCCAAACCAAAGGTTGAGGTAAAGGTTGCAGAACTTTATAAGTTTCCTAAAATCACTTTAAGAAGAGTAAATTTTATGGTATATAGCGATATAGCTAAAAAAATTATTAGAAAAGAAAAAAATTAAGAATAAATCAAGGGCTGGGGAAATGGCTCAACGGTTAAGGCACTTGCCTGTAACACCTAACCACCTAAGTTTGATTCCCCAGTACCCATGTAAAGCCAGGTGCACAAAGTGGTGCATGCATCTGGAGTCTGTTTGCAGAGGCTGGAGGACCTGGTGCACCCATTCTCTGTCTCTCTTCTATATCTCTCTGCTTGCAAGTATATAAATAAATAGTAATAATAAAGAATAAAACAAGACTTCCTTTTTCTTTAAAAACGAGGTCTTGTTATGTAGCCCAGGATGTCCTCAAACACAGTTGATTCCCCTGTCTCTGCTCCTGAATGCTGGGAAACAGGCATACACTACCATTCCTGTCACCTTTATCTGATAGGGCTTTGTATAGATGATCCCATTTAACCCTCATTTAAGTCGTAGGGAAATGCCGTTTCTATTACATAGATGAGGAAATTTATAAGAAATCAAGAAGCCTGGGGCTAGGGATGTAGCTCAGAAGCAAAACACTCCACTGGCAAGTGTGAGGTCCTGGGTTCCATCCAGAGGGAAGGGAACTGAAGGGTAGAATAGAGACACAATTCCAAATGAACACAGAAATCAAGAAAACTGTCTAAGACTACAATATATCTCAATTTCAACTGCAAAGCTCTAAAGACTTTCTCAAGTTTTCCAGTATGCCGAGGATTATCAAATCTTCCAATGGTATTACTTACTGTCTAACTCAAGACTGACAATACAGAATTTTTCTTTTTTTGAGTTTATCTTCCAAAATATTTTACTATGTTCTGTACAAAATTCAGGGGCTAAATTCTCTACTTCTTCAAATTCTGTTAGCATTCCCTTTACCTTCTTGCTTTAACTAAAACCCACTTATCAAATAGTGACTAATTTTTCCCTCCATGAACCACGCACCACTGCAACTGGGACGGTAGGTATTTTCTTGATTCTTCATGACACTCAGCACCCTAAATATCATTAACTTTGAATCTGCTCTCTTCAGAGTCTATCTCTCTCTACACTATCTTGCTAAGTCCTCAGGGTTACACAGACAGATGGGCATGAAGTTGTCCCCACATATCATCCTCCGTGTTAGCTCCTGGTTCACTGATGGTGGGCATGACCATCACAGTTCCTAATAATTTCAGTATCTGTGAGATGATCGAGTCTAATACCCTAGCTTCTCGAGTTCTTGAAACCTATTACACCAATACTGGTTTGTTCTCTACCTCACTCTCACTTCAACTGTTAACACCCTGGACAGGAATTCAGCTCTCAAGGTACTCGGGCATCACTGTACTATACTTTGCTAAGCTTATACCTTGCTAGGTAACATGAAAAATACCATTTATACATGAATCGATGTCTAGTTCATAATAAAAAAATGCTTAATGATGTTAACTTCCAGTTGCCTTATTTATAGCAAAAAACTACAAGACAGATTTAAGTTCAAGTAGCTTGTGTGGAAAAATATAAAACATATACAAAGTATTATAATAGATGAGCACTGTTCACAATAGCACCAAAATGAAACATGTCAAATGTCCTTCGACTGTGATTGGAATATTTGGCTATCAAAAGGAAGCAATGGTCTAACCAACAACGAAGCTACACACCAAAGCCTACATCCTGTGTATTTTCATTTATAAGGATTTCTGGCTAGGCATAGTGATGCATGCCTTGTAGAACAGCACGCGAAGGCTGAGGTAGGAGGATTGCCTTGAGTTGAGCCACAGAGTGAGATCCAGGTCAGCCTGGGTTAGTTATACCCTACCTTGAAAAAACCAAAACTACCACTGATCTGTAAAAGGCAAATTCTGTGACAGAAAGGAGAGCACTTGATGAGTGGAAAAGAATGGAGGAGTGATGGAAAAAGACACACATATGTTCAGGTAGGGCTGCAGAACTACAGTTCATTAACCAACCGGTGCAGCTGGGTAACTGTATTATGTGAAAACCTTTTTTTATCATAGGCAAATTTTATATGTAAATTGTGCCATAATAAACTGGTTTTAAAAATAAGATTTAATAAATTACAAATTTAATGATATATGAGCTATCATTTCATTAGTAAATCAGTTAGATCTTTGGTGTCTAAAGTAACAAAAACTGGGGCTGGAGAGATGGCTCAGTGGCTAAGGCACTTGCCTCCAGTGCCTAAGGCCCCAGGTTCAATTCCCCACATATGCCAGACCCACAAGGTGGTGGCCCTGGTGCGCTTGCGCTCTCTCTCTCTCTCTCTCTCTCTCTCTCTCTCTCTCTCTCTCACTCTCTCTCTCTCTCTGTATTTCTCTGCTTAAAAAAAATAAAGTAACAAAAACTTTTAGGCTATATTCACTATTTTTTTTTGTTTGTTTTTCAAGGCAGAGCCTTGCACTAGGCCAGGCTGACCTGGAATTCACTGTGTAGTCTCATGGTGGTTTTGAACTCACGGCAATCCTCCTACCTCTGCCTCCCGAGTGCTAAGATTAAAGGTGTGCGCCACCACGTCTGGCTATATTCAGCATTTTCAAACGTGGTGGACACTTCTTGAGTTAGGCAGTAAGAAATACCATTGGAAGATTTGATAATCCTCGGCATACTGGAAAACTTGAGAAAGTCTTTAGAGCACTTTTCAGTACAGAAAAGTCCCACAGCTCTATTTCAGACTCAAGGTCCAACTCATTAAAGGTAAAAAATATACTATACCTGGTTTCAGGTATAGGTATACTATAATACAGTTTTATATATTATACTATACTATAGTTATTATATAATAGTTATACTTAAAGTATAAGAATGCCTAAAATCTACATTCTAAATAACAATGAGACCCTCAGTTTAGAGCAAAAATGGTATTAAATTAAATCCTCCACCCCTTCAATCAACTGCTATGTGCCAACTTCATGCCCATTACATAAGCTCTGATCGCTTTTCTGTGTAACCAGCCTCAACCTACCAACAGAGAGTGCTAACCGTGGCATCATGTCTAACACCTTCATCCTCATCTGAAACTTATCTTATTTACATTCACATTAACTGCTAGCTTTCTACTTAATATGCAACTCTCCGCTTCCTCTTATGAAGGGCACATAAATGTGGGCATCACTTCAAATGGAAGCCTACCGCTTTGCACTTCTTTTGGTGACCTAATAGATCCCCTCAGATACAACTGAACTCTCTTCTTATAATATTATAATCTAATTTTTTTTTCTTTTCAAGGCAGGGTCTCACTTTAGCTCCGGCTGGCTGTGAACTCAGTGATCCTCCTACCTTGGCCACCAAGACTGGCTAATTTTTTTAATTTAAGAGCAGACAGAGAATGAGAGAATGAGAGTGCCAGGGCGTTTTGCCACTACAAAGACACATGTTACACTTTGTGCATCTGGCTTTACAGGGGTATTGGGGAATTGAACCCAAAAGAGCAGGCTTTGCAAGCAAGTGCTTTAACCACTGAACTACCTCCCTAGCCCATGATTATGATTTCTTTTCTTTTCTTTTTTTTTTTTTTGGTTTTTGATATAGGGTTCCGCTCTAGTCCAGGCTGACCTGGAATTCACTATGTAGTCTCAGGGTGGCCTTGACTCCTACCTATGCCTCCCGAGTGCTGGGATTAAAGACATGCGCCACCACGCCCGGCCATGATTTCTTTTAATGGTGATTCTAAACATTTCCCTTATTGCTAAATAAAAAACAGCTATAATACTGAAATTTCCTTGACTAATCACATAGAACAAAGACTTAATGGTAAGAATATGCATAAAATATAGCTACTGATGACTTTTCAAACTAACATAAGATAAATTATGACCACATTCTTTCTCAAGACCAAATACTTACACATCAGCTAAAACAATCCGTGTCCGGGTCACATTCTCTATGGTGAACTTGGTTTTTCCTCCTTTACCAGCAATTCTTCCTATTGCCCTGGACAGGTGATCTCCCTTTAGAGGCTTAACTGAAAAAGAAAAGCAAGATTCCAGGTGGCAGGCTACCCCAGTGCTCCACCATTTCCCATATAGAGTTTAATTAAAAAATTTCTCCTGGGGAGTATACCCAGAGACATACATGGCCCCCCTCAATAAGAACATACTAGGGCTGGTGGAACCGGGCTGACTCCTAGGCTGTCCATGGTCCCCTGACTCAAGGACTGATCCAGACGGCCCACGGAGGAGGATATCCAGCTGAATGGGGATGGGGAAGAGGGGCATTGGGGAACTGGGGATAACAACTCATTGTTTGCCCATTAAATAATGTAACTCACCATGGACAATAAAAAAAAAAAAAAGAAATTTCTCTCTTCAATGACATAAAATTTACAGTTTATTTGAGAGAGTGAGCATGAGAGGGTATGTGTGCATGAGAGTGAATGGGAGTGCCCGGGCCTCTTGCTGCTGTAAACAAGCTCCAGACACATGTACCACTTTGTGAATCTTCTTTTTATGTGGGTACTGAGAAATTGAACCCAGGTCAGCAGGTATCGCAAACAAGAACCTGTAACCACTGAACCATCTCCCCAACCCCTAAAATGTGCTAATATAGCTCAACTGATGCTATAAGAAAACCAAAAGCCAGAAACGCAAAAGGATAACCATTCATACAAAAGACAACCACAGGCTCACCATCTGTAATTTCAAAAGACTCCAGGAAGAGGTCATCCAGCCTGATAAGGGCAAGTGCGTCCTAGAATGTAAAAGAAAACACCGTGAAGACCCTCTCCCTTCAATATCTGACAGCGAGACACAGGAGGCACTGTGCAACTAAAAGTCAAATGCTAAAGCTACAGGAGGGTTTGAGAAGACACCAGTCCACTGAGATGTCAACCCTGCATATTTGGGTCTGAGGAAGCCACTCACCTCCACCTGAAATCCAAGAACAAAGGCCTTTACAAAGTCAGCTGCTTTCGTGAGAGCGCTGACATCTTTGGTGTCTTTACACGTCTGAAAGAAACATGAAGGTAAAGAAAAAAAATGTTAGCAAAATAGTAGAAATAACCTTTCCCATGATTCTAATTTCCTTCATCATCCCACTTGTTAAAACCAGTTCTGGGTGGGATAAGAACTACCTTTAATTCCAAGAAAAGAACCTTCAGCACTAAAGCTGGTCAACTTCACCCACACCGACCACACCCCGTGACTGATGGGACATCTTGATTAGCAGCAACCTTCCTCCTGCACAGCCCAAGGCTCATACCCGTCCAGTCCCTTCCTTTTCACTGTCTAGGCTTGTCCACTTCTCTCCTCCCTCCCTCAAGGCAGCCTTCAGAAAGAGTGCTCTTTATTCATACACTGACAACTCCTAAACTACCAACTCTGGTCCTAATTAGTCACACGCCTTGTACTAGAGGGGAAACTAAAAGCTATCATCCATAAAATGCCTACAACCTTAAATACCATGCTTTACACACCTGAGCTTGGATATTTATGACAACCTCAAATGTTAAGTGATATAAACACTTTGGTTTTGAGAGAGGGTCTATACTTTTTTTTTTTCTCTTCCTACCTCTGCCTCCTGAGTGCTGGGATTAAAGGCGTGCGCCACCACGCCTGGCTGGTTCTATACTTTTAACACATGCAAAACCACAGCATTAAAAAGCATAGGACAGGGCTGGAGAGATGGCTCAGCGGTTAAGGCACTTGCCTCCAGTGCCTAAGGCCCCAGGGTTCAATTCCCCGGGACCCACATAAGCCAGACCCACAAGGTGGTGGCCCTGGTCCCCCCCCTCTGTTTGAAAATAAATATTAAAAAAAAATAAAATTAATAAATAAAAAACATAGGACAAACATTCAAGCACAGGCCTGACTTCAAAACTATGACATCAGTCTCCCTTGCAGATTTACAATATGGTCGAACATACCACACGCCTGACAAATGTAAAACTATATAGGCTTGTATATAGAAAAGTTCCTTGGATTTTCCAGTTCCAATCCTGTCTACAGACAAGTTCCATAGACATTCAAGGTTTTACGTTTTCTCATCTAAGACCTAGAGGCATGAAGCCGTAGAAGCTTTAATGAGAAAGCCTTAATGAGAGTGGCAATGGGGGCAGAGAGGCTCTGCCAACTTTACCAGCTGTTTAGAGCAGTGCCTCTGTTCCACATCACAGTCCATCAACACACCAAATCTATTCCACTACTTAACAATCCACAGAAAACACAATATTGAATTTGGTTGCTTTCAGCACAAAATTGGCACCCAGAAAAATAAATCAAAAATCAATTCATGAGCCGGGTGTGGTGGCATACGCCTTTAATCCCAGCACTCGGGAGGCAGAGGTAGGAAGATGGCTGTGAGTTTGAGGCCAGTCTGAGACTACATAGTGAATTCCAGGTCAACCTGGGCTAGAGACCCTACCTTGAAAAACCAAAATCAATTCATTTTGTTTTTGTTTTATTTTTCAAGGTATGGTCATGCTGTAGTCCAGGCTGCCATGGATGGAATTCACTATGTAGTCTCAGGGTGGCCTCAAACTCAAGGTGATCCTACCTCTGCCTCCCAAATGATGGGATTAAAGGTGTGTGCACCACCACACCCAGCTCAATTCATTAAAAATATCTAAGTCCTGGACAGACACCATGTAATGGAAAAAAAACCAAACCATACATAGGTGTATATACACATAATTTACATGTTTCCCCTAAGAGATTACAATAAAATTATACAGTGCTTTTACTGCGGCAAGGTCCCATGGTTACCCTTTATGTACGTACAGGCACCTTTCATCAATTCAACACACAACAATACAAAAGGTATGCATAGCAATACTCAGGATTTTGGTGTGATCTCAGACCCTATTTAGTTATTTGGTTAATACCTATGTTGAATGCAGATTTTAAAAGCATTCGACAAGTTCAAGTTCACTATATTAAAAAAAAAACTCTAAAAAAAGCCATTTAGCAGAGTAATTTCCATCAAGGAAAAATTATTCATTTTCATAACTGAAGGGAAAAAAAAACTTTGGGTGTCTTCAGAAATGACACTCTTACCCTGATTTCTACGTTCCTTGATTTCAAGTTAAAGCGAATCTGAAGTCCCAAATGTTCTACAATAGGAGTAAATATCTTCATCCAGTTTTCTTTCAAGGGTGTGTATCTATTAGCGGGGACTGGAACTTTCCTTGTTTCTTCTTTCCCACTCTGCAATTAAAACAAACACTCAGGAGATACACTGTCGCCTCGTGAACAGAGCGGACCACAGACAGCAGCTCTGGGCGGCCCGGCTCCCGGGACCCGGGGAGCAAACAGCAGCTCTGGGCGGCCCGGCTCCCCGGACCCGAACAGCAGACAGCAGCTCCCGGGACCTGAGCAGCAGACAGCAGCTCTGGGCGGCCGGGCTCCCAGCCCCGCCGCTCCCGCCCCCGGTCCGCCCGTACCAGGAGTCCGTCCCCGGACAGCGGCGGGAACACGGGCCTCTTGACCGGGAGGGCGTCCTCCGTGTCCATGCGGCCCGCGTCTTCGTGCTCCGCGGCCGCCTGGCGTTTCTTGGCCCGCCGGCTGCCTCTGCCGGTGACCTGCGTGAAGCCGTCCTCCGCCCCGGCGCTCTGGGTCTCCATCCCGACACCTCCGACTCTGAACCGCGCCGCCGATCTCTACACGTGCGCGGACGTAATGCGCCTGCGCACCCGCAGCCCCGCCCATAGGAAGTCACTCCCGGGTCCTGAGGCCGGATCCGCCGGGGCCTGCCGAGGCTGTCCTGAAATATGCCTGACGGCCAGTGTCGCCCTCTCGCCGCTCGCCTCGCAGCCGGGCCGTCCGTCACCTCTCCGACATGTAGACGTGGAAAGTCGGCGGGCGACGCCGATACGTCAATCGGTGCCGTCTGCGGAGAAGCTTGGCGATTTTAGGAGCGCGGCGGGCACGATCGGAGACAGCTAACTACCCGTTGCCTGGTACGGCAAGCGGGAGGGGCCAGCCGGTCGCGAAGTGTTTGCAGTGAGGTTTCCAGGGTCCCGCTGGCGGCGGCCGGGTGCAGCGGGAACCATGTCGGCCTTCGAGAAGCCCCAGATCATCGCGCACGTGCAGAAGGGGCTCAGCTACACGGTGTTCGACTGTAAGTGGGTGCCGTGCAGCGCCAAGCTCGTGACGATGGGCAACTTCGCGAGGGGCACCGGCGTCATCCAGCTCTACGAGATCCAGCGCGGGGAGCTGAAGCTGCTTCGGGAGGTGGGTCTGCATCCTCCTAGCAGGCGGAGAGACGCTCCCGGCCGCCTTCCCGAGCCCGCGGTCACCCCCAGCGACTCTGGAAGCGACGTCAGGTCTCCCTGTCTAAACTCAGGACCTTTGGGGTGCTTAGCATCTGGGGAGTCGGCTAGTGGACCCATGGGATCAGTGTCCGTCCCTGGAAACAGAACCAGAGGAGGCAGTGGAGTTGGGGGAGAGACAGCCCAATAAGACATTTATTCTTTCCACAAGTATCAGTGCAGTGCCTGATGTAAATGGAGCTTGTTTTTTTTTGTAGGAGGGAGAGAACCAGTTAAATAATAAAAACAAGAATGCATAAATATAAGCCAGGCGTGGTGGCGCATGCCTTTAGTCCCAGCACTCGGGAGGCAGAGGCAGGAGGATGGCTGTGAGTTCGAGGCCACCCTGAGACTACATAGTGAATTCCAGGTCAGCCTGGGCTACAGTGAGACCCTACCTCGGAAAACAAAAGCAAGAACTGCAACAACAACAAAAAAAATGTGAATATAAACCGAGATCTGGCACAAAGGCACACGGACAAAGCAGATTTCTGGGAGTAGAAGTTGACGAGGGCACATTAATCATAGAGTGAGCTTTCCGGAAGAAACGGCAAAGTGGCCTGGTGACAGTGATGGGACGGTTTATTTCCTTAAGAAACAAAAGGGGCAACAGGACCACACATCGCAAGCTCCGTAGGACATCTGGAAGTTTTTACCCCTTCTTAAAGATTAATGACTAAATTTTTGTTAGGATGTGGCAAGATCAGATTTACCAGTTTTGCAAAGATCAGTAAATGAACTAGAGAACACTGATAATAGCATTTAGTTCTTTCTTTTGCAAAAGTAATATGTATTCATAAGAGAACAATTATATATGTAATATAATTATAATTATATATATCACAAAATATCAACTCTAAGAATAATAACTTATATTTTCACTTGATTCCTTTAGGTCTTCTATTTTTATTCCATGAATTATTTAGAAAGTATTGTTTTTAAATCAGAATTAACTACTTTCATTGAAAATTTTAATATATGAATATACTGTAACTTGATTGTATTCCAATCCCATTATCCTCCGTTTTTAAAAATAATTTTATTTATTTGCAAGCAGAGAGAGAATGAGAGAGGAAGAATGCAGTAGTATCACGGCCTCCAGCCGCTGCAGGAACTCCAGACACATGCGCCACCTTGTGCATCTGGCTTTACATGGGTCCTGGTGAATTAAACCCAGGCCATCAGGCCTTGGGTTCTCCTCTTTCACCCCTCTTCACCTCACTCAATGTACTGAAGACCCTCCTCTTTGTAGGTAGTCCTTCCTCTGTGTTTTTATCTCATTCCTTTTGTTTTCCATCCTTCATGTCAAAATGATGATTGGCTCACAACTATGGTCTTGTGGGGGTATCAATAACCACTGGGGGGGGGGGTTGTGGTTGCACCAGGATCTTCATATTGGGAGGATGGTGCCTAAAAATACCCCTTCCTTCACACCCTGTGGCTCTTACGTTCTTTCTGCGCTACCCCTACCCTTCTGCATTGTTCCCTGAACCTCAGAGGGTGTGATAGAAATCTCCTGCAGTGTTGAACTCTAGGTGACAACACACTTGGGTCAGGAGAACCCGGCTGAATACTAGGCTATTCTTGGTCCCCTACCACAAAGACTGATCCAGACGGCCCATGGAGGAGGATATACAGCTGACTGGGGATGGGGAGGGGGGGCAATAAGGAATTGGGGATAATAACTCAATGTTGGCCCACTAAACAATGTAACTCATTATGGACAATAAAAAAAAAAAGTAAAACAAATAGAAAACAAACACATTTCAGAACCTAACATTGTATCAGGCTGGGGTGAAATGAAAAGAATATACACTTAGTACACATTCATTGATTCTCAACTGTGCACCAACACCATCTAAATAAATTTTTGTGTGGATGGGTTTTAGGTAGGGTCTCACTTTAGCCCAGGGTGACCTGGAATTCACTAGTTTCAGGGTGGTCTCGAACTCACAGAGGGCAGAGGGTGATCCTCCTACCTCTGCCTCCGAGTGCTGGGATTATAGGCGTGCACCACAATGACTAGCTCTAAATATGTATTATTACTGATACTGTGTTCATTTTAAAAATTTTATTTTTTTGAGAGAGGGGTGAGGGAGGAAGATAGAGAATGGATGAGCCAGGGCCTCCAGCCACTGCAAATGAACTCCAGATACATGTGCCACCTTCTGCATCTGGTTTTACTGGGGAATTGAACCCTGGTCCTAGACTTTGCAGGCAAGTGCCTTAACTACTGAGCCATCTCTCTAGCCCTCTGTTCATGTTTTGAAATAGTCATGGTCTCACCCCTAAAAATTTGAACATCTGCTAGTTGATTTTAATGAGTACCATGATTGAGACCCATTTGTTCAGATGGACTATTTAGTAAAGGAACCATTTGCTTTTTCATGATAGAACACCTCAAGACTTTCTAGGTCCTGTGCACTTAAGATAGCATGCCAAGGGAGCAAACCAGTCTTTGTTTCCTTATGGCAGGACATCCTTCTACAGTTGAGCAGTTGATTGCACCACATAAAGAAAGGCGTGTGGCCAAATGCTCTTCACTTCAAGCCTTCCATGTGTGAGATTTCAGCTTATAAACACAGCTTTTGTCCCCCCTAATTTGCACAAAGACACTATATGGACAGGAATGGCTCTGAAAAATAAAATCATGGTTGAAGATGTTGATGCTATAAAAATTAGTAACAAGCTGATAAGGTTCTGATGTTTTATCCCCTGTTCTACTGAATTCACTGATTTAGCACTTGGTTGACTAAGGTTTTTCATATCAAGTAGTGCCAGGATGTGGAGGAGGAAGTACTGACAAGCTGCACCAGACCTACCCACAGACAGAGCAAAAATAGCTCTTACAGTAATTATTGATCATGGGATTTTTAAATCATGTTCACTTTTCATTGTAGCAAAGAATAAAATTCTAGGTCAAGTCAACTATAATTAACGGTCATTTTACTAGCATCACAATTATCAATGTATGCTAATTTTTGTGTGGAATAATTTTCACCAAACTGGTCTTCATTTTTTATTTTTTTTGCGCATGCATGCGTGTGTGTAGAGTATATGTGTTGTGGTGTGTTATGTACGTGTGCATGTGCCACGAGAACTTCAGGTGCCCTTCTCTACTGCTCATCTCTATACCTGTAGTTCATTGAGATGGAGTCTCACCTTCGTTTTTGGCCAGTGAGCCACACCAGTTCTCTAGCTGTCTTGTAGACTGGAATTGTACTTGGGATTTGTGGTTATGCAATCAAATTCAGGCAGTTTCAGGCTCTCCCAGGTTCTCAAGCTCTCTTAACCACTGAGCCATATTCCTAGCTCATTTTCCTTCACTTTTTAAAACAAATCAGTTTTCTACCAAGAAAAAATTTAAGGTACCACTGAATTCTATTAATCTTTAACATATATACACTAATTAACAGTGTGAGAATCCCAGGGAGCCTTTTTGTGCACCTTAAAAAGTTTCATTTATCAGCCTGGGCTAGAGCAAGACCCTACCTTGAAAAACCAAAACCAAAACAAAAAACAAGTAAAGAAAAAAGTTTTCATTTTTTTAGTGTTTGCCCAACTACTGATGTCCAGGAATGTCTGGGAAAAGAGAAAGCATGCTTGTTTTAGAAATTTATTTGCCATAGCAGCATTTCTGGGCAAAGTACAGTACAGACATGTGCAGTATGCAGTACATGTACAAAGTACAGTACAGTATGCAGACGACAGGATGTTAATATGTTTGAGATTAATTTATATAGACATGTTGAGTTTGATTCTCATATAACAGATCATTTGAATCTATAAATTTCTGTTTCTTTGATACAAAGAGAAAAAGAATATGAGGGAAGCATATACTGTACATTAATCTTGTTAAAATATGAAATTAAGGAAGGTTAAAAAAGACAGGGACAAGCCAGGAGTGGTGGCACACGCCTTTAATCCCAGCACTCGGGAGGCAGAGGTAGGAGGATCGCAGTGAGTTCGAGACCACCCTGAGACTCCATAGTGAATTCCAGGTCAGCCTGAGCTAGAGTGAGACCCTACCTCGAAAAACCAAAAAAAAAAAAAAAAAAAACAGGGACAGAAATCTGGAATTAGCATGAATTCATCCCTGGGCCATTTTGCTCGCCAGTCTGTTGGGCATGGAGCATTTCTTTGGTACTTCTAATAATAGGCTTATAAAACAGGGCAGCATAATCAAATGGTTATTTAATGGATTCACATATAGGCCTGGAGGTGTCTTCTCTTCTTCACAGAAAGAGCTTTAGAGTCTCCCTGGCTCTGGAAAATGGTATTCCCGACATGTAGTTTGTGATATGTGTTAATTAAAAAAAAAAAAAAAAGAGCCGGTCTAGTCTGGGAGAAAAATCTCCAAATAACGTCTATTTGATTTCTGTTTGTATTTAAGAGATAACCAGAAATTGCATCAGAGGCATGTGACATGACAGCCTGATGAATGAAAGGTAGAAAAAGGAAGGGAGCTCCGGTTCTGGTTTTTCTGTCCCAAACCCTAGCACCATAAAGAAGATGAAGTAGGGCAAGAGACAGTGGTTTGAGGCTTCCAGTTCAGACGGAAAGGGCAGAAAAGGTCTCTGGGTAGCATTTGCACTGAAATCTGGAAAGCAATCTAAGCATTCTGAACAGCAAATGAACTAAGATGGAAGTGGCTTTGGTATGTCTGAAGAACCAAAAGAAAGGCTGAGGTGTGGGATCCCAGGCAAAAATGGTGATAACAGCAGCCAGGCCCACTTTTGAACCTACAAGATGGGGAAGAGGAAAAGGAGAAGATTGATTTGAGCCAATTGTAAAAGCCAAAAGATCAGATACAGACAAACTACTCAAGCTGACCCTGAAGAAGTTGGTAACTGACTTCAGGAGAGAGTTGGAAGAGAGGGAGAGAGCTGCTGCTAGGGGAAAAGGAGGGATTGTCCAGCCTGAGCACACACACTCCCCATCAGCCCAGATACTTGCTACTGACCTGGATGATCCTCTGACAGAGATGAAGATGTTGAAGAGGAGATTGATGGTGATGGTACTGCAGCTATTCTTGCAGAACTGGAAAAATTAAGAAAGGAAAGAGCCAAAGAACAGGTCAGGAAGGAATAAGATTAAAGAGCAGAGTAAGAATTCGGATGGAAAATGTTCAAAATGG
Source organism: Zapus hudsonius (assembly GCA_004024765.1). Classification (NCBI taxonomy): domain Eukaryota; kingdom Metazoa; phylum Chordata; class Mammalia; order Rodentia; family Dipodidae; genus Zapus; species Zapus hudsonius. The sequence continues at coordinate 26,949 of PVHP010006567.1, forward strand.
AAACCTTTTCTTTAATCTCACTGGCCAATACCAGCCTCAGGCCACCTTCAAAGTTAAAAGAAGGTGGGATGATGATGATGTCTCAAGAACTATGCAAAAGGTGTAGATGACCAGAAGAAAGACAGATGATTGTGAATGATACACTGATCTGAATTGCACAAAAATTTCATGGCGAATACATTAAGTAGTACATTTTTATGTGCTTAATTAAAGATATAAAATGTTAGGGGAAAAGAAAAAGGCTGAGGTAACAGTATGGAGAGAAGCAGAAAGTCAGCCAGGCAGGATCCTGGCTTAGGACTTTGTGCATTTCCTGGACCAGAAGCTGCTGGCAGTCCTGTGAGTCTGTGCCTCTAAATGGAGATAATTTATGTTAGTTTTTGGAGCCAAAATCTCACCATGCAGCTTCAAATTTCCCAAGTGCTGGCATTAGAAACAAATGCCACTATACCAATTTACTTCTTTTGTTTGTAATAAAGACCCACCTTTAGAATCGGTTCAGTGACAGAGGCGAGGCTATTTAATCTAGGACCTGTCCACTTTCTCCCTTCCTTTGAAGGTAGCAGTTCTCAAGTGGCGCAGGTGTCAGAGAATCTGCACACAGTGTTGTGCCATGGAGTGGTGCAGTGGTTTCATCCCTGCATAGTGAAGTGAATTGGAAGTGTAGAAAAAGCCTAGAAGGGGGATGGAGAGATGGCTCAGCAGTTAGGGCGTTTGTCTACAAATCCTAACAACCTGGGTTCCATTTAACGACCTGGATTTGAATCCCTAATACCCACAAAAAGCCAAATGTGCAAAGTGATGCGTGCATCTGGAGTTTGTTTGCAGCAGCTGGAGGCCCTGGTGTGCCCATTCTCGTCTTCTCTTTATCTCTCTGCTTGAATCACCAATACCCATGTAAAGCTAGACACACAAAGTGGCTCATGTGTCTGAAGTTCCTTTGCAGAAGCAGAAGGACCTGACATACCCATACTTCATTTTTCCTTTTTGTCCTCCATCTTTCATAAATAAATAAAACATTTTTTAAAGGAAAAAAAAATATTGAAAAAAAGGAAAAGGTTATAGAAAGATGGAGATTACACATACTGGATGTAAAAAGGACTCACTTTTAAAAATTATTTATTTATTTGCAAGCAGAAAGAGAAATAGAAGAGAGACCAGTCAGAGACAATGGGCATGCCAGGGCCTCCAGCCACTGCAAATGAACTCCAGATTCATGTACCACTTTGTGCATCTGGCTTTACATGGGTTCTGGGAAATTGAACCTGGATAGTCAGGCTCCACAGGCAAGCACCTTAACCATGGAGCCATCTCTGTAGCCCCAGAACTCACTTTTTAAAAATATTTTTTCACTTATTTTATATACATTATAACAAGTTATACTCTTTTATCCCCTTGTCCTTGGTCTCATTACCCTAGGGGGGCCCTGTAGAGTTATGATAATCACTGTGGGGTCATGAGGGCCTCAGTCCCTATGGGGTAGTGGGGGGACTCTACCTCAGGGTATTTCTACCCACTCTGTGGTTCTTACAGTCTTTCCACCCCCCACTTCCACAATGTTCCCTGAGCCATAGCAGGCCTGCTGGCAGTATGATTTAGTGTTGAGTTCTCTGTAGCCTCTGGATTTCTGCTTTGATGGGTTTTGATTGATCAATGTGTCTGTCACCATTGCCCTGGAACTGGTTGTCAAGCTAGCTGTAAGAGCAGTATTCCCGTTGCTGTTTCCTCTGCAATTTCTCCTGGTCCTGGCACATGTGGTAGAGGTTGCATGTCTTGTTGTAGGCAGGCAGTTGGCTATCTTCTTGTCTTATCAATGGGTCTTGCTTTGCCTCCATTTTCTTTGCCATCTGTAAAATAAAACAGATTCCCCAACCAAGAGTGAGAGCAGCTTGGGTTAAAGGGGGTATGCATAGTTGTTTGAGAGACTTTTTGTGGTGCAACCCACCCTTCTCCAGACAGCAGTGAGGGCTTCTCTCTGAAGTCTATGATTAGTTTCCTGACCATGGGATTCTGACTTGATTTCCAGTACCAGATATGAGTTCTCTCCCACTGAATGGGCCAATCAGAGAACAGTTGGTTACTCACAGAGGTTGTGCGCCACTATCACAGGAGTGTGTACTTCTTGCCTGGCTGGTTGACTTCATAATCTGCAGAGTCCTCTGCTTATCCATGCTGTTGGTGACTATTCACCAGTGGCTTCCACAGGGCTAGAGTACTATGAGGGCTAGCCAGGAGGGAGCTGGTTTCCCGCATAGTGTTCCGATGTCCTGTGACCACAGCCTGTGTAGTCTTCAGCAATAGATTCTTAACTTTTAGCTTTGGCAGATAATCAAGTGTTTTGGCAGTGGCCTACATTGTTTTTGGGACCTCATGGGTCTCCCTGGCCAACAACTTGCTGTGGGGGGGGGCAGCTCAATTCTGGGCATGGGATTTACTGGCCAGAGTCCATGGTTTTAAAGTTAAGCTTTTTCCCCCTTCTGGAACTCTCTTTTTCACCCTACTTTTTTTTTTTTTTTTGAGGTAGGGTCTCACTCTAGCCCAGGCTGACCTGGAATTCACTATGTAGTCTCAGGGTGGCTTTGAACTCATGGTGATCCTCCTACCTCTGCCTCCTGAGTGCTGGGATTAAAGGTGTGCGCCACCACTCCTGGCTTTGTTCGAGTTTTTATAGGGAATGTGTATTAATTTTGTAAACATTAAGAATTTGAAAATGGAAAAAATAGTAGAGAATAAATGAGCCAGTGGTTTGTCTCATCCTGTTGAAGCTGATAGCAGGTAGGAGGGGTTACAGGGTAAGGTTCTCAGGAGCAGACAACATTGGTAGAGGTCCCACCTCACTTCAGATTATAGGGGAAGAAAAGGAGATTAATGGAAGAATCGTGGAGTTGTGGAGTGAGAGTCATAATAAGTATGTACGTGTGTCAGGAGTCAGATCGGAGCTGATATCTGGGTTGTGAGGTCTTTGAGGGAACAGGTATTCATTTATTAGTCACGTGTACCTAATTTAGTGACACACACACACACACACACACACATATATATATATATATATATATATATATATATATATATATATATATATATATATATATATATATATATATATATATATACATGCTGAGTATCCCTTATCTGAAATTCTTGGGACAAAAAGTATTTTGAATTTCAGAATTCGGATTATTTGAATACATATAAGAGATGTCTTGGGGATGGAACCCAATTATTATTAGCATGAAATTCATGTATGATATATATGTATGTGTGTTTATATATATATATATGTATACCTTATGCATAGCCTGAAGATAATTTATACAATATTTGAATATGTCTGCATTTGACTGAGACCTATTACATGATGTCCACTGTGAATTTCAGTATGGAATTTTCCTTTTGTGACACCATATCTAACTCAAAATATTTCAGATTTTGGAGTTTAGATGTTTGGATTAGAAATGTTCACTTTAGTAGGAACTCATTAAATTTTGTGTTTCTTGAATTGGGCAAATCTGTAAAGCTCTGGACGTTAGTCTCCCAGGGCAGGAGGGTGCTGTAGTAGGTCATTTCCATAAGCCCCATCCCTTTGCTAGTGTGTTGGAGGAGGGTGTGTTAGCAGAGGCTGTAATCACAGTGCTTGGAGTGCTAAGGATGAGGATCAAGAGCACAAAGCCAGTCTGTGATACTTAGTGAGACCTTGCCTCAAAAGAAAAAAGATACACACACACACACTGATACGTACACAGTGAGTTAATGTGTGATTGTGTTGCTAAAGTGATTATATGTAGAATTTGGTACAGCCTTTTCCGTGAAAGAAACCTTAAAAGACTGGCTAAGCCCAACTCATAGCTGTGCCTTGGCACACACAGCTGTACAAATGTGTATGAACTGAAAAGTCCCCACAGCAAGTAGGATATATACATCTTCAGTTTATTATAGGCTCCACTGATAAACTATAAGAGAAACAAACATTCGTTCCTGTAGCTATCTGGAAAGTGCATCATATTTACATTTCTGCTGAGGCTGAAAACAGCACCTTAAGTATTTGCAAAGTAGTAGAGATAGTAAAGTTTTCAGCATTTGGGTATGTTGAAACAAAGTCTCACCCTGGCCTGGCACGTACCTTGTAACCCAGCCTGGTCCTTGCTGGACTTGCAGCAATCCTTCTGCCTTAGCCTCTCAAGTGCTGGAATTAGAAGTGAGCCACTACATCTGGCTTAAGTTTTCAGCATTAGGATGTCTCAGTAAGATAAATAGAAAAAAAAATAAAGCTTTCCTTTTTTGATTATTCTTATAATTCTGGCACTAAGGAGGCTAAGATAGGAATATCTCACTGAGTTGAAACCAGCCTGAGTTATATAGTGAATTCTAGGCCAGCCAGAGCTACAGAGTGAAAACTTGTCTTAAAAAAATAACAAAAAGTCATAAAATCAAAAACAACCTGGGCTGAAGAGATTGGTCAGTGGTTAAGGTGCTTGCCTACAAAGCCTAATGACCTGAGTTCGATTCCCCAGTTGCATTGTAAAGCCAGATACAGAGTGGCACGTGAATCTGGAGTTTGCAGCAACTAGAGGCCCTGGCGTGCTCATACTTTTCTGCTGGGCATGGTGGCACATGCCTTTAATCCTAGCACTCAGGAAGCTGACGTAGGAGTATTGTTATGAGTTTGAGTCCACCCTGAGACTACATAGTGAATTCCAGGTCAGTCTGGGCTAGAGTGAGACCCTACCTCAAAACAACAACAACAAAAAAAAAGTCTCTAACAGTTACTTTCAAAAACAGAAAAGTAACTAATGAAAGAGCAGGATAATTTTTATCAGAAAATATTATTTATTTATTTTATTTTTATTTTTATTTTTTGGTTTTTTGAGGTAGGGTCTTGCTCTAGCCCAGGCTGACCTGGAATTCACTATGCAGTCTCAGAGTGGCCTTGAACTCACAGCAATCCTCCTATCTCAACCTCCTGAGTGCTGGGACTAAAGGCGTGCACCACCACACCTGGCTGATTGTTTTTTATATATTGCATTATTTAAACCTCATAATAGGGCCATAAATATTGTAGATTATAAATAAGTGCTTATATAATAATATGTTTCCTCTCTTGTTCTTCTATAAAGATTGAGAAGGCTAAGCCCATTAAATGTGGAACCTTTGGTGCAGCATCTTTACAGCAGAGATACTTAGCTACTGGAGATTTTGGTGGAAACCTTCATATATGGTAAGACTATTTTTTTATTTAGATAGATGAGATAATCATTATCTTTGAAAGTCTTTTCCTTCTCTGAAAAAGAATTCTAATTTTAAAATGTTTTGCCTTGCCGGGCGTGGTGGCGCACGCCTTTAATCCCAGCACTCAGGAGGCAGAGGTAGGAGGATTGCCATGAGTTCAAGGCCAGCCTGAGACTATAGAGTGAATTCCAGGTCAGCCTGGACTGGAGCAAGACCCTACCTCAAAAAAAAAAAAAAACCCAAAAAATGTTTTGCCTTGTCTAATATTAGCTATAAAAGTAGGGATACTATTGTTTTTCAAATTCGTATTGAGAACTTTAATACATGAATACAGTGCACATTGGTCATATTCACATTAGGTTATATGTTTATGTCCCATCTCCCCTGCCCCTCCCACCAAGGGCCTTCCTCACTAGGGTTATTGGTAATCACTGTGGGGTAATGAATGCACCAGCCAGTCTTTGTCAAAGGGATAGTGCCTCACAGTATACCTTCCCCCCCCATGGCTCTTAAATTCTTTATGCCCCTCTCTACAATGTTCCTTGAGCCTTATCAAGCTTTCAGTGTGGAGCTCTCTGTAGCCTCTGATTATCTGCTTTGATAAGTTTTGAGTCTCCTCAATTCTCCTTTTAGTGGTAAGAGCAGGACTCATATTTAATGCATCATTTCCTCTGTCATGTTTTCTAGGCCCTGGCAGATGTGATAGAAATGACTCATTTCTTGTTGGGCAGTCGGCTTTCTTTTTCTGTCATTCTGATAGGTCTTGGCTCTCGCTGGTATTCACTGCCATATGGATTTGAGGTGGCTTACTCAGTGCCAGGGGAGACTTCATTTGGTTCTGGGCTCGGCAGTGCAACCAGTTCAGGGACAGCCTAATTAGGGACTGTTTAAAACACACACACACACACACACACACACACACACACACACACATACATGCTGGGTTTAATCCCAGCAATTGGGAGTCAGAGGTAATAGAATCAATGTGAGTTTGAGGCCAGCCTGGGACTACAGAGTGAGTTCCAGGTCAGCCTGGGCTAGAGTGAGACCCTACCTCAAAAAACAAAACAAAAAAAAAAAAAAAAAAAGAAATTTAGAATGAACAATTAGTTTTCAGGGGAATTTTCCTTTCCTTTTTTCTACTGAACTGGGATTCCAGGGCTGCACAAGTGATTCAGAGGAAAGAAAACCAAGTGAGCTTGAAAAAAAACCAAACAAACAAATATATGTTTCATATGCATGTTTTAAAAAACTCCTTTTTTTCAAAGAGAGGGAATAGTGATGAGAGAGAAAGAGAGAGAGAGAAAGAGAGAGAGAGAAAGAGAGAGAGAGAGAGAGAGAGAAAGAGAGAGAGAGAGAGAGAGAGAGAGAGCACGTGCGAGAGAATGAATGAATGAATGGGAGTGCCAGGGCCTTTTGCTACTGCAAACAAATTCTAGTTTGTGCATCTGGCTGTATGTGGTTACTAGAGAATTGAAGCCAGGCAGGCAGGCTTTGTAAGCAAATGCTGAACTCTCTCTCTAGCCTGAAAGTGTTAATTAAATCTTGCCTTTTAAATTTAATTAAACTTAATTAATATTTGGTTTTTTGTGGTAGGATCTTGCTCTAGCCCAGGCTGACCTGGAATTCACTATGTAGTCTCAGGGTGGCCTTAAACTAACAGCAATCCTCCTACCTCTGCCTCCCAATGCTGGGATTAAAGGCATGTGCCACCACACCGGGCACCTTTTTTTTATTAGAAAAAACAAAAAATATGTTCTCATGTAGCTCAAACTGGCCTCAAACTTACTATGTAGCCTCCTGAGATACAGGCATTTGCCACCACACCTTGTTTATGTGGTGCTGGGGATTGAACCCAGGGCTTCATGCATGCTAGGCAAACACTTTACCAACTGAGCTAGAGCCCCAGCCCCTACAACTTTTTAAAAAAACTTCTTGTTGAAAACTTCTTTAAGGACAGACAATATACTGTGACCATAATCCCCTCCCACCACCTCTTCTCCCATATCCCTCCTCTACTGAAGCTTTTTTCTTTCTGATTAGTCTCTAATCTCTTTGCTTGCTCTTTTCTTTTCTTTCTATCTTTTCTTTCTTTGCAGGTCTTGTGTATGTAGTCATTGTAAGGCCATGAATACCAAAGACCCCTTTAGATATAACTTTCTAAGAAAACATCATGTTGAACAAATCCAGATAAGCCTGTTTTTTTTAGTGCATGTGTGTTTATGTATTCATATATGCATGAGTCGTCTACACTTATATTCACATGTGTATAGAAGCCAGAAAATGACCTTGAGTGCTTTCTCCGGAATGCTGATTTCTTCTTTTAGAGAAAGGGCTTCTCTTTGGACGACAGCTCACCATTTAGGCTACACATCTAGTCCTTCTGTCCCTGTCTCCCCAGTGCTAGGATTACAGGTATGCACTGCCATGTCTGGCAGTTACATGGCTCCTGAGGATTGAACTCAGGCCTAATGCCTACAAGACAAGCACTTCTGAGATATCTCCTTATCCTTCAGTGGGACAGTTTTGAATGAACAAAATCACAATTGTGCTAAATGACTTTATTTTTCACATCTTACTTAGGGTTTCTTAATAAATAGAACTGAAATTCTTTTAAAATTACTTTTTAGGAAAATCTGTTATTTTAATTATTTAAATGATATAATGTTCTAGAAAGAAACTATATTGCCTACCTCATGTTTCCTATTACAACTTTGTTTGGTGGCTCAAGCCAATCTCAAACTCATGATCCTGTCTCTTGTCTCCCAATTTCTGAGATTAGAGGTATGAGCCATCAACCCAGCTCAGAAACCCTGATTTTTAAACAAAATTTTAAGTGTGATGTATATTCCTAGATGTAATAGTGAACTTCAGTGCCTAGAACATATATAAGTAGTTGTGCTTTCTGTGTAGGAATTTGGAAGCTCCAGAGATGCCTGTTTATTCTGTAAAGGGCCACAAAGAAATTATAAATACTATAGATGGGATAGGTGGACTTGGAATTGGGGAAGGAGCACCTGAGATTGTGACTGGCAGCCGAGATGGTGAGTCAATGTATTTTAACTATTAAAAAACTTAATGGAAATTCCTGTGCATTAATATTCCTCTGTATATGGAAATCCTCTTTGGTTGCCTTGGCCCTCTACATCTAAGCTTCTTCTTTTGTGTTTTTTTTTTTTCCCCCTGAGGTAGGGTCTTGCTCTAGCCCAGGCTGACCTGGAATTCACTGTGTAGTCTCAGGGTGACCTTGAATTCACGGTGATCCTCTTACCTCTGCCTCTTGAGTGCTGGGATTAAAGGCATGCGCTACCATGCCTGGCTGCTTCTTTTTGTTTTTTTGATAAAACAAATTCTTTTATATTTAAAGTCACAGATAAATCCCAACACAGTAACTTCAACACTCCAGTGTTACCAATAGACAGATTGTCTCAACAAAAAATAAGTAGGGGAAATATTTGGATTAAAGGACACTAGAGCAAATGGACTTAATAGATATTTACAGAACATTCCATCAAATGATTAAAAATGCACATTCTTCTCCTATGGAACTTTCTCTAAAATAAATCATATCATAGGAAACAAAGCAATTCTCAACAAGTTTAGGAAAATTGAACTAACTCCTATTTTATCCAACCATGAAGTGTAATAAAGTTAGAAATTAGACACAAAATAAAGCTGGTGAGGTTGCTCAGAGCTATTCCCAGCACTTGGGAGGGTAAGGCAGGCAGATAATCACAAGGTCAAGGCCAGCCTGTTCTATATACTGACTTTAGGAAAGCCTGGGCTACAGAGTGAGATGCTGTCTCAAAACAAACAAACAAGCAAAAACAAAAACAAGAGCAACTATAGAAAAATCCACAAAATCCGGGCATTTTAAAAAACATTTTCCCGAGGCTCAGGGTCTGTTGTGGAAGAGGTGGCAGAAAGATTGTAAGAGCCAAAGGAAGGGTAGGTCTGCTTACAATGCAGACTTCAAGTCACAAAATGGCCTTGATATTCATGACTTCACAGTGCCAGATAATACCTTCACATAATAGGAGGAAAAGATGTTGCTGCTGAAGCAAAACAGAGACTAATTGAGAGGGGGATGAGATATGAGGGAGGTTGGGGAGGGAATCATAATGGTTTATTGTCTATAATTATGAAAGCTATCATTAACCCCCCCCCATTATTGTTAACCATGGAAATACTTGGGAGGCAGAGGTAGGAGGATCACTGTGAGTTCAAGGCCAGCCTATGACTACAGAGTGAGTTCCAGGTTGGCCTTGGCTAGAGTGAGACCCTACCTTAAAACAAACAAACAACTAAACACATTATTGAATGATAAATAACAGGTCACTGAGGGATAGAGCGAGAGCCTACCTCAAAAAACAGCCATAGTAATGAAAACCGCAGACACGTAGAACAGTGTGATAGGATAGAAGATCATGTTATAAGTCCAGGTAACTACAGCCACCTGAGTTTTGATATGTAAGCCAAAAGTGGAGAAATTACAGCATTATAACAAAGAGTGCTGGGAAAACTGTGTATCTGAATGTAGAAGCTGAAGCTAGATAATTATATCTTACCTTACCCAAATATCAGCTCTAAATGGATGAAGCACCTCCATTGTAAGACCTTGAACTCTGAAATGACTATAGAAAAAGAAAGTAAAGGAGAACATTTTAAGGTGTAGGCATGGGGAAGGATTTTCTGAACAGTACCACAGAGGCTCAGGAAGTTAGCCAAACAATCAACAAATGGAACTAAAAAGCTATTATACATCAAAGGAAACCTTCAACTGAATCAAGATGCAAGTTACAAAATGGACAAAAATCACTGGAGAGATTGCTCAGTGGTTGAAGGCACTTGCCTGAAGAATGAACAGAAATCTTTGCCAGCTCTATATCTAGTAGAGTATTAATACCTACAATATATTTTAAAAAAATTAAAAAAAAGAAATAATGAAAAATAAATAACCCAGTCAAAAATAGGCTATGGAGCTGAATAAAGAGTTCTCTAAAGAACAAATACAAATGACCAATTAGCATTTTAAAAATTGTTCATGCTCTTTCGTCATCAGGGAAAACCCAATTAAAACTATTTGAGGGGCTGGAGAGATGCCATCGTTTTCCTTGCCATCATGGAGCTCCCTTTCCAGGAATCTGTAAGCCAAAATAAACCCATTCCTCCACAAGCTCTTTTGGTTGAGTTCTTTTCTGCAACAACGAGAAAGTTGACTACAACAGATTTGATATCAGAGAATGGGATCTGTCGTAGCTGCTAGAACCCCAATTCATTGGCTTTTGGCCTCTTGGAACTGATATGCAGGAGGAATGTGGAAGGATTTGAAACCTCAGCCTAGAGACACCTTGCAGTGCTGTAAGTATAGCTTCCTGGACCATTCTGGTCAGAGTTGAAAGACCTGAATGCAGTGAGGATTATGGAGTGTGAGGTTTGGCTGATGAGGGTGAGAAGGAACTTTTTTTTTTTAAATTATTTATTCATTTCAAGCAGAGATGAGAGAGAGAGAGAGAGAGAGAGAGAGAGAGAGAGAGAGAGAGAGAGGGAACGCACCAGGGCCACCACCTTGTGGGTCTGGCTTATGTGGGTCCTGGAGAATTGAACTCGGGGCCTTAGGCACTGGAGGCAAGTGCCTTAACCGCTGAGCCATCTCTCCAGCCCGAGAAGGAACTTTTTAGGACTGTGCCGAAGCAGTTTGTGTGAGAGGCTTGCTGCATTCTGCCTGCCTGTGTCCTGAGAACTTGCACAGGGTTACTCTGTAGAAATGGACTGGTGTGTGCTGATGGAGATGGATCAGGAAGAAATGAAATCTATGGGCTGAAACTGCTGCCCGTTCAGCTGTGAATGTTTGAGAGATTACAACCATTGAGATTGGGCCAGGTGATCTGCATTGAAACAGCAGGAAGAATGTGGACCCTTTTAAAGTAAGGGGCTTATTTGCTGAATGTTGAAGTTTTCCTGTTCTTTAAAGATGGCTTTGTCCCTCCCTGGGTTAACAAATTGGTGACCCACCTGGTCCTATGGAGTATAACATATGCAGGAAGGTGGATCATTGGATTGGCAACATGGTTTTGTTTTTGGAAATGGCCATGGGCATTGTGAAGCACGCCTGTTGGATTACCTGCCTAGAGGCCTGATGGAGCCATGAGGATGAACCATGGGTTGCATTGGAAACCCAGTGAATGCCAGGACTGTGGGATGGCTGCCAAGGAGAGCTGCTGGCACTGGATGAAGTTTTCCTAGACTCTGAGTAGCCGAGCTGGAGGGGCAAAATTGGAACTCCAGGGGACTTGTTACTGTTTAGAATAATCAGACTTAGAGTTATAGAGTTTAAATCTTGTGTTGTCTTTGCTAATGCCTAATGTCATCTTTATTTATTTATTTTTGGTTTTTTTTTTTTTTTTGAGGTAGGGTCTCACTCTAGTCCAGGCTGACCTGGAATTCACTGTGTAGTCTCAGGGTGGCCTTGAACTCATGGTGATCCTCCTACCTCTGCCTCCCGAGTGCTGGGATTAAAGGTGTGTGCCACCACGCCCAGTCATCTTTTTTTAGAATGAATGGTCTGTGCCATTATGGGTTTATTCTTTTGGTATTATGCTTCAGTTGAAAGACCTTAGATTATGGCAATATTTGAATATCATTAGGACTGATCAAAACTGGGAATTTTTGGAATTGAACTGAATGCATTGCATTTTACATTAGTTTGTGGGGGCCAGGAGCACATGTGATGGTTTGAAAGCCAGCTTCCCCTTGCCAGTGTTTGACACACCTTCCTGCCGCTGTTTGCAGTGCTGTGGTGGGGTGATGTCCACCCTCTTCTCATGCTATCGTTTTCCCTACCAGGATGGAGTCTCCCCTCGAGTCTGTAATCCAAAATAAACCCGTTCCTCCAATCAGCCGCTTTTGGTTGGGTTCTTTTTCCATGTAGCAATGAGAAGCTTGACTACAACAGAGGGTGATAAATCAATCAATCAGTCAATCAATCAATCAATCAATCAATCAATAATAAATAAATAAAAATAGTTACCAAAATAGAAGAGGTATTAGAAGGAGAATTTCAGTGGAAGGGAAGAGAAGGAGGGGCGATGAAAGAAGGTATTGGGGAGTGTGATCAAATTACATCATATTCAAGTATATAATTTTAAATTTTACGTAAATTTTAAAAAACATAAAATTAGAACAAATTCTGTAAAAGAAAAATACAGTAGAATACATGTAGTAAGGAGGAGAAAATAAAAACTAAAATGACATTGCTGCTATTCTAAATATATTAGTTTTGGTCTCAAATCAAGAAAATAAGACATGGTTTGAATTCAGTAACATTTGTGTTTGCCTTGTGTGGTGGTTAAGTTTTAATGTCAGCTTGACCTTTCAAGTAATCTTGGGTGGGTCTCTGAGTATGTTCACAGGAAGGCAGCCTCTCAGTAGGGGGCAAGATGTAAGGAAACTCAAAGAAGCTAGAAGTAAACATCCTTTCCTGTGTGGGCAGTGCAGGAAGGAAATACCAGAGACTCAGGAAGGCATTAAGTCTGGGGAAGGGTTGCAAGACCCCACCCTAAGGCTATATAAAGGGGAAGAAATTCTCTCCTTGGCCCTCCTGCCTGTTCCCTGTTCTGTGTGTGGTGTAGGTGATGGATTTTTCCTCTCTGCTCGGACCTGTGAAAGGGGGGCCAGCCTCTTTCGCTGTTACAGAACTTCCCCTCAATCTGTAGTTTCAATAAACATTTTCCTCCCTCAAATTGTGCCTGGTTTGAAGGTCGTGTAGCTGACTATGACACCTTGTCAATCATAATTTATATATAACTTTGGGACTGCTGTTGCTTTTTCTTTGTATTAATTTGGAAATCATGTCAGATACTAGCATATGCATTGTATGTTAGACATCAAGTAAAGCTTAACAGATTGGAAGTACAAAAAATTGTTTTTTAAATGTCATATCTTCTGTAATATTGACATGTATTAACACGTAAGCCATAGAAAGAGAACACAGAAGGGAAATGTGATCTTTCATTGTTGAATTTTGTCACCTCACTTTCCCTCATGACAGGAACTGTGAAGGTGTGGGACCCAAGACAAAAAGATGATCCTGTTGCTAATATGGAACCTGCACAAGGAGAAAACAAAAGAGACTGCTGGACTGTGGCATTTGGTAAATTATTGAAAACCATTTACATTTGACGTTCAGATGGCAAAAATAGGGTTTCAGCAAATTTCTACTAGTCTCATTGGTCTGTTTGTGGACTTTATTTATTTATTGGTTTTTTGAGGTAGGGTCTTGCTGTAGCCCAGGCTGACCTGGAATTCACTATGTAGTCTCAGGGTGGCCTTGAACCCACAGTGATCCTCCTACCTCTGTCTTCCAAGTGCAGGGATTACAGGCATTGTGCCACGATGCCCGGCTTATTTGTGGACTATTTTAAGTTTATTGAGGCAGATATCATAGTGGTTAATGTCAGCCTCTGGAATCAAGATTTGAATCTTTATTGCATGGCTTGAGGTCAGTTACCCAACTGCCATTTTTCCTGATTGTTTCATTTGCAAAATGGAACTAAGAATTTACTTGATAGTGTTATTTTCATGATTCAGTATGGTAATTCATCTGAAGTGCTTAGAATTGTCCATAGATTAAATGTTCAAAAATGTTTACTATTTATTATGTGCTTTTGTTTAATTAAATAATAGTGATCTAATTTAATACTTAATGCCATTATTTATATATTATATAATAGACAAATAATTATATTATATGATTATGTGATATATATAATAACACAATATAATGTATATGATTTATAATTATTGTTAATGGCAGATCTTCCAATGCACATGATAACCTACAAAAACCTTATATTATTTTTTGGTTTTCTGAGGTAGGGTCTTGTTGCGGTCAGCTTTCTAAGTGCTGCGCAGAAAGAACCCAAGCAAAAGTGGCTTGTGGAGGAATGGGTTTTATTAGGCTTATGGACTCGAGGGGAGACTCCATCCTGGCAGGGGAGATGATGGCATGAGCAGGCGGGTGGACATCACCTCTGCCACAACACTGGAAATAGTGGCAGGAAGGTGTGCCAAACTCTGGCAAGGGGAAGCTGGTTTATAACCCCATAAGCCCGCTCCCCAACAACATAGCTCCATTGAGGTTGTAAAATCCAAACTGCCATCAACTGAGGATCAGTTACCCAGAACACATTCATTTGTTTGTGGGGGACACCTGGATCAAACCATGACAGGTCTCTTTAGCCCAGGCTGTCCTGGAATTCACTATGTAGTCTCAGGGTGGCCTTGAACTCATGACAGTCCTTTTGCCTCTGCTGGGATTAAAAGTGTCTCCCATCACACCCAGCTTTATATTACATTTTACAATGTTTATTCTCCAGAAAATAGTTAGGGTATTACAAAATTATTGCCTATAAATTTGATAATGTGCTACTTTATTAATATACTTAAACATGAATATTGATTTTTTTTTCAGTATTTATGCTTATCCTTGGATCTCTTACTGAGCACCAAAATTATTTAGAGTCTTTTTTTGTTTTGTTTTGTACTTTGTTTTTTGAGCTGGGCTCTTGCTGTGTGGCTTAGGCTGGCCTGGAATTTACAGTTCCCCTGCCTCAGCTGGGATCACAAGTACACACCACCTCACCAGCTCCACGCTTAGCTTTTACTTAGCATAATCCTGTGCAGATAATAGGAATGCAGACGAGAATTTAATGGTACAGGGGAACATTTTGACTCATCATGTTAATTTTATATTGGACTTTGTTTTTCAATACTAGGCACGTAATATGCAAGTGCTGAGCCATATCTTCAACCACAGCCCTTTGTAGCTTTGTTGTCGTTTTTGTTTTTGTTTTTGTTTTTTTTTGTTGTTGTTGTTGTCATTTTTGTTTTGAGACAAGGTCTGAAGTTTCCCAGGCTGGCCTAGATCTTGCAATCCTTGTGTCTTAGCCTCCTGAGTAGTTGGATTTATAGGAATGAACCACCATCACTGCTTTGGACTCTTATTTAACCAGAGAAAAGTTTACTTCTGTTGTATGAAAATTACCATTTAAGTATGATAGTAATGTAGAGTTGGAGAATAAATTAATTTCATGATTAGTATTTAGAATGGTTATTTTTAAATCGATATCGTAGTATAAAAGTAATCATCTTTGGTTCCATTGTTGATCTCAGGGAAAAATAGGCTTGTTTTTTTGTTTGTTGTTGAGAAGAGGTCCTGCCTCAGTCTCTTGAATAGAGGTATGCACCACCTGATTTGAGAATTTTGTAGTGAATACCATGTATGTGCCATGTACTGTGGGCATGCAGAAATGAAATAGTCTCATGTTTTAAGCTTAAGAAGCACATAGTTTTGTAAAGCAGGCATGGTATCCAATTACTTAACAGTGTAAAACAGGAGTAATAAAAAGTCCCAGCAGATAGATAGATACACACATACATACATATATACATACTTATATACATATGTAGGAATCCAGAGGAAGAGATGACTGGCGAGCAAGATCATTTCAAGCTCAGTCCCAGATGAATACCACTGAAATTTGGGAGGAGAGGAGTTTATTTCAACATAGGGAATAACTTCAAAAGACAGTATCTAAAAAGGGGTCTTGGAGGTAGCTTTAGAGATGGCTGTGGACTACAGCCAGAGTTGTGTGGACTGGCTGCAAGTGGTGAGCCTTGGAGAATGTTTGCATGGATGAGATGTGAGAGAGATAGATGACTAAGCGGGCATCTCAGGGAGGATGTTGGGAGCCTTGAGAATGATTCATGAGATAGGTTGTGGAATAGTAAATAGTATTTTGTGTCCATGAGGTGAAGTACAAGAAAAAGGATTGTGCCCAGTGTGACTGAATTTTGACACTAATGGTGGGGTGAAGGCTGCTCATTGTAAAAGTTTCATCAACAGTGGGGAAAGTGAAAGGGAGATGGTGAGGTCACTTTGAGTCATCACAGTACAGATTCTGGTGTGCCATCCAGGTGCAGCCCACAGTGGAGATGCAGAGCTAGGTAGGGTTCACACGGAGGAAATTGCTGGCAGCAGAGAATGAAAGCACTGAATTAGAGCACAGCAGTGGCCGGACCGTCCTCTCCCTTCCCATATTGTCCTCAGCAAGAGATAAGCAGAAAACACCCCTGGATCTAAGCATGCTGAATTTACAGATCATAACTTGAATAGAGTTTCTTAGAAAATAACCAGAAACACATTTTGCAAAATGATTTTCAAGGCGATTTCTGTTTTTTTGTTTGTTTTTGTTTTTGTTCCCCCCCCCCCCCAGGTAGGGTCTCACTGTAGACCAGGCTGATCTGGAACTTAGTTGTCCCAGGGTGGCCTTGAACTCACAGTGATCCTCCTTCCTCTGCTACCCAAGTGCTGGGATTAATGGCGTGCACCATCATGCCTGCCTTTTTAAAGTAGTTTCTGTTTACATTCAAATATAGTTATTGCCAAGGAAAGAAATAGAAGCATAGCTATATTTGTCTTCCCAGACCCAACTATATTTACACTCTGGTTGGTATGTTAGACTCTACAATTATTATATAAAGTGTTTTTACCTAGTTTTTAAAAAATTTACTTATTTTTCCATCTTCATACATGTACATAATGTATTTTGATTATTTTCAAAGAGAGAGACACAAAGAGAAACAGGCAGAGAAAGAGAGCATGGGCATGCCAAGGCCTCTAGCCACTGCAAACAAACCCCAGATACATGTGCCACTTTGTGCATCTGGCTTTACATGGGTACTGGGGAATCAAACCATTGCTGACAAGTACCTTAACCGCTGAGTCATCTCTCCAGCCCTGTATTTTGATTTTATTTCCCCCAGCTTCCTTCTCTTAACCCCTCCTGGTCCTACTAATACCCTTCGTCTTCCTGTGAATCCCCATCATACTTTTTTTTTTCTAACACATTGCATTGAATTAGGGTGGCCTGCATGATTGTGGGTGGAAGGTTATTTACAGTGACTACACCACTGATGAACTTGCCTTCTCTCCCAGCAACCATTAGCTGCCATTGTGTAATCTGGGCAGTGGGGGTCTCATGGACCCTTTTCCCATCACTAGTAAAGTATGGCAGACTCAGTCTTGTGCAGGAAATGACAGCTGCTGTGGGTCCGTGAGTGTAGCAGTCAGAGGACAGCATTCCATAGCACTCCTCCCCACCCTCCTACTCTGTCATTCTTTCCACCCCACTCACATGAGCCTTGGAGCAGTGGTTTAATGTCCTGTTTGAGACTGAGATCACAATAATGTGAGCAATTGCCAGCTATATATCTCTGCATTAACCACTGTCCATTGTAGAAAAAAAGACTCCTGTGATTGAGGCTTCAGGCATTTTATATATATATATATATATATATATATTTAATATATTATCAATGGGAACAAATACAGACATTTAGAAGTCAGTTTGACATGCTGTTTGTTTCGTATAACCACTGTAGTAAGTTCTCCACAAGGGCCTATGTTCATAGCCATAGGCTTTCAGCTAGGTTTAAAGTACCAGGCTTGAATTCCTACCTGTGAAGTAGGCCTCAAATCCAATGGGAAACAGTTGGTTACTGCCATGACATCATACCACTATTCCACCAGTGGATATAGCTCGCCTGGCAGGTTGGCGTGGATCCACAGCTGGATAGGACTGTTGATGGCTTTTAACCCGAGCAGTACAAAGAAAGCTAGCTGGCAGGGAGGAAGCTTCTAGCTCAGTTCCTCTACATCCTGTAACCAAAACCTTTGGGATCTTCAGCAATGGGGACTGCCATCTGGAATTTACAATTAATAACCGGTGGCTTCTTAGGAGCAGCTTTATCCATGCATGTAGGGGATCTTTTCTCAAACTGTTTCTTTAAAATTTATATTTTAATTGGCTTATTGAGTAGTAGGTTTTCATATGGCTTATTCACGTGTCATTATTTTTTTTTTCAGTGCTGAGAATTGGTCCCAGGGCACATACCAGACAAGCCTTCTACCATTGAGCACATACTTAGTCCCAAGCAAACATTTTACCTAAACTCCGAATAACACTTTCAAGTAGTTCTTTAGTTTATATAGAATTTCACTGAGTTGGCTTTTTTTTGGGGGGAGGGGTCGTGTGTGTGTGTGTGTGTGTGTGTGTGTGTGTGTGTGTGTGTGTGCTCGCGCAGTAGATGCACGTGTTGTGTGGAAGCCAGAGGAAGATGTCAGGTGTCTTCCTCTGTTGCTCTTCCACCTTATTTTCCTGAGACAGTCTTACTGAGCCTGGAGCTCCCAGTTTTGCAGTAGACTGACGGACCAGGAAGCCCCAGCCCAGCGATCCTCTTATTTCCACCCCCCATAGCACTGGGACCCCAGGCATCCGCACCTGCTCCTGGCTTTGCACATGGATGCAGGAACTCTTACTTGCCTTGCTGTTTCCCCAGCACCTGAGTTGTATTTGAAAATTAAACCAAATTTTTACTCTTCACAGCCTATCAGGATTGATATAAGGAATTCTCCCCAGTACAATTTTTTTTCTTCCCCCCCAGTTATATAGTTTAAAATATTTTTTATTGGTAACTTTAATATACGAACATACTGCAAAAGGGTCATAGCGCTATCAGATTTTCATCTTTTTCTCTCTCCCCTATACCCTCATTCCACTGCAAGCCCTTCTTAACGGGGCTATTGTTAATCACTGTGGGCTCGTGAATACCTCAGTCTGTTCCTGTGAGAAGGCCCATTGCTCACAGTTCACCTTCGCACCCTGTGGCTTTTTTATTCTTTCCTCCTCCTCTTCTCCGGTGTTCCCTGAGCCTTGGAGGGCGTGTTAGGTGTCTCAGTGTTGAGCTCTCAGCAGTTTCATATTTTCTGTTCAAGAGCAGCACATAAGTTTTGGGTGTAATCAACTGCTCTCTGATTGGATATGAGGCCCGCCCAGTGGGAGGAATTCATGCCTGGTACTGAGAACCAGGTTAGAAGCCTATGGTTTGGGAGGTCATAAACCCTAGAGGGAAGCTTACAGTATTTTTTGGCTAAAATGGAGAGGTTATACCCATCAAAAAGTCATCTAAATGTACATATTTATCCACGTTGACCAGTGTTACTCTCACTCTTGGATAGAGAACATGTTTTTTACAGATGAATCCCAAGACCCAATGGAATTTTTTAAAATTAGATTTGTCTTAAGTTCTATGTGTATTTCATAACATTTTCTTCTTCATAGGCTTCAACTTAGACTGAAATGTTGTATCTTGATTTCCAGGCAATGCTTATAATCAAGAAGAACGTGTTGTTTGTGCTGGCTATGACAACGGGGATATCAAACTGTTTGATCTCAGAAACATGTCACTGCGGTGGGAGACAAACATTAGAAATGGGGTAATGTGCATCCTGGTGCTTTCAACTTCTTGAGCATTCTTTTTTTTTTTTTTTTGTTTTTGTTTTTTGCGGTAGGGTCTTGCTCTAGCCCAGGCTGACCTGGAATTCACTATGTAGTCTCAGGGTAGCCTTGAACTCATGGCGATCCTCCCACCTCTGCCTCCCAAGTACTGGGATTAAAGGTGTGCGCCACCACGCCCGGCTAACTTCTTGAGCATTCTTGTATCCGCCTTGAGCCACTAGAGTTTGTGTGTGTGTGTGTGTGTGTGTGTGTGTGTGTGTGTGTGCACCTGTCTGTGTTCTTGCAGCACCCCTACGCTCACCTGTGGTAGAGTCCCTCGCCTTTGTTGGCCTGAGTGGAATGTCAGGTGTCCCACTCCATTGCTCTTCACCTGGTCTTTATTTTTTTTATTTTATTTATTTTCAGGGAGAGGGAGAGAGAAAGAGAGAGAGAGAGAGAGAGAGAGAGAGAGAGAGAGAGAGAGAGAGAGAGAGAGAGAGAGAATGAGAATGGGCATGCCAGAGCCTCAAGCCACTGCAAATGAACTCCAGATGCATGTGCCACTTTGTGCATCTGGCTTTAGTTTGCTGGGGAATCGAACCTGGGTCTTTAGGCTTTGCAGGCAAGAACCTTGACCATTGAGCTGTCTCTCCAGCCCTTGCTTAAAAATTTTTTTTTAAATTTTATTTAATCTTACAAAGGTTATAGTCTTACATCCCCTCTCCTCCACTCTACCTGAGGGCTCTCTTCAGTGGGGCTACTGGTATTTAGTGTGGGGTAATGAAGGCCTCAATCCATCTCTTGAGGGTGCTGCATTTTAGGTAATTTCTTTTTTTTTATTTTTTAAAAATATTTTTTATATTTTAGGTAATTTCTACCCCCTTGTGGCTCTTCAATCTTCCCACCCCCTCGTCCATAATATTCTCTGAGCCTTGGTAATCTGTTAGCAGTCTGGTTTATTGCTAAGATCTCTATAGCCTCTCGGTTTTTGCATTGATGTGTTTTAATTAGCTACTGTGTCTCTCACCATTTTCCTGTTACTTATTTATTTAATTTATTGAGCTAGAGTCTCTTTTTATTACTTCCAGAGCTTGCAGGTGTCTGCTTCCTTGTAGGATTGGATGTTTGGGCACATGTGGCCACACCCAGCTGTTTTATTTTGGATCTGGAGATTTGAACTTGCTCAAGAAGCACACTTAACCACTGAGCCTTCTCTCCAGCCTCAGTATGGAGTTATGAAATCACCTCTGTTCACTCAAAAGATTTCTGTCTAATGTTCTTGACCTTTTGGGGCCAAAGTCCCTTGAAAATCTAATGACATCATGCATTCTTTCTTCAGAAAGGGCACACATACTCATCAAGGTTTGTTCAGAGCCAGGGCAGTTGACCCTGAGGCCCATCTGTGAGCCCTGTGGATATGCGATCCGATATCAAAGTGAGCAAGTGAAAGGCTTCCTGCCTGCAGTAGGAACAACCTCTCAAGTATCTTTTTTGGATTTTTTTGTCCCTTAAGTTGTACACCTTTATTAAAGAATATGGTTCCTTTCTGTTTTCTGAAGGCATTATAATAAATATTATGTAAAAAGTTACATTGTGACTTCCAAGTTACACCCATTGAGCATGGGAACCCTAGATGATTTTATTGATCATATTAAGAGAGAATTTCCTTTTATAGTACAGGTACTTACTATATTGGTTCAAAAGATGAAATGACTTCACGTGCTTTCACTGATCTTACTGTCTTAAAGCTGTTTTACTTAGTCTAAAAGAGCCTCCTGAATAATAACAGTGAGCGAATCAGTAAAAAGTCTTCTCTGCTTTCAGGTGTGTAGCTTGGAGTTTGACAGAAAAGACATAAGCATGAATAAGTTGGTGGCTACGTCTCTGGAAGGAAAGTTCCATGTCTTTGACATGAGGACACAGCATCCAACCAAAGGCTTTGCTTCTGTTTCAGAGAAGGTAATTATGAGGGAAATGTCTTTCCATGAGTAGGAGTGATACCTTGTTTTAGTCTATTAGATAAAACTAGTCATCAAGGTTTCTCTGGCTCTTTATGTAAAGGGAAGTTTTTTTTTTCTTTTGTTATATACTTGGGGGATCTTCATAAGTGGGTTTTTTTTTTTGTTTGTTTGTTTTTTGAGGTAGGGTCTCACTATACCCAGGCTGACCTAGAATTTACTATGTAGTCTCAGGGTGGCCTTGAACTCTTGGTAATCCTCCTACCTCTGCCTCCCGAGTGCTGGGATTAAAGGTGTGCACCACCACGACCAGCTACCACAAGTGTTTTTGAGCAGTGTAAAAAAGCTTACCAACTTTAGCCTTCTTGATTATAAGAAAGATCTTAGTTGGCTCGGAAAAGAACAGTGGCAAATATCTGTTACAAAAATAGAGAGCTGTCTGGAGAAAGGGTTTACATAAAATTCATGCTGAAACATCCTGTCACTTGCAGGAGAGGAGCTAGAAATGTGCCTCTGGGCTTCCTTGAATATAAAAAGAAAGATCAGTTACAGATCAGTTGTTTCCATAAGATTCAGATATACAAGTTGCCCAGGAAATAATAATTCATCCTTGCTCTGACTCCCTCTTCTACAGAGCCTATGGGGCTCTCAAAACGTCCTATTTTTGTGTCATCCTGTGATTATAGTGCTTAATACTTTTGTGTATAAATTACTATCACTGCCTAATGAATTAATTTCTTAGCAAGATAAATACAAATTCTAATACTATTTTTCCAACGTTATTTCAGAATATATGTGTCAACAAACTACTTTTGCTGAATTGTCCCATATATAACTTTTAACAGGTTTCTCTAATACTTGTAAATAGTAGTATCTCTCAAATTCATTTTTAAATATCTTTATTATGAATAATTACATACATTGTATGAGCACATCTTGTGAATGTGTCCCTGTTTCCCTCCTCTCTGCCCCCTACACACTGGGGTACTTCATCGGTGTGCATACTGGATTTGTCTATAGGTTAGGGGGTTATGAACTGCACTAGAGGTAGACAGTTTTTCTTTTCTTTTTTTTTCTTCCCCCTTTGTGTATTGTTGCTGAGGGGGCAATGTCTCTGGATATTCTCCCCCATCTTGGCTCTTACAGTCTTTCTGCCCCCTCCTCTGCTCAGTTCCCTGAGTCATAGAGGGTGAGTTTTAAGTCTGATTTATTGTTGAGATCTTAAGTATCTCTGTATCTTTGCCCTGGGTTATGTTGGGTATCGTTGATGTCTGTCTCCATTGACCTTTCATGGGTTATCAGACTTGCTGTGGTGATTGGTCTCCTGTTTGTCTTGTCACTTTCTCTTAGGTATCATTTGGGCTCTGTGTAAAGGCTAGGTGTGGTTTGTCTCCTGCCAGGATGTCAGCCATCATCCAATCCAATGTCTTGTTGGTGGAATTGAGTTGTTCCCAACTCTCTCAATGCCTTCTGAAAAATACAAACAGAATTTCCATCGGAGAGTGAGATCAGCATAGGTTAAATGAGACAACGTTGCTATTTTGGCTAGCTCCTAATGGGTGTAGCCTCTCTGTAGCTCTCTGGTAGTGGAATTTCCCCTAGGAGCCTGGGCTCTTGGTCCCATTAGGATTTTGCCCTGGATTCCAGTTCCAGTTAAGGGTTCCTTGTCACTAAGTGGATCTCAGCCAATCAGTCAGTAAGCTGTGTTGATTACCCTTCTTGGTTTAGTGCCACTGTTGCACAGATGAGCATTTTTTGACTTACTGGTCTCTACCATACAGTTGTGTGTTTATACATTCTTGTGACAACTGTCTGTATTGTATATCAGTGGTCTCTGCTTTCTCCAAATATCACTGACCAATTTCCCCTGGCAGCTTACGCATCAACTTTCAATGTTACACATGCTACCATCTGGGAGCTGGTTACCATTCTGGATCTAGCAGGATCTCTTGGGGTTGTTTGATGACACTCTGTGATTTCTTTAGCAATAGGGTCTTACTTTAGGCCTGGGCAAGGTATTCAAGAGCTTTGACAGAAGTCTGTCATGTTTTGGGGACCTCGAGGGTCTCGGATCAACAGCTTAGTGTGGGAAGGAACCAATCACTGGGACAGGGAGATGCAGGCCTGAGCAATGATTCTTGAGCTTGGGCTTCCTCCCATTCTATTAATGGCCTCTTGTACCAGGTGGTGCCCTCAGCTTCCTTGGGAGCTTACTGTATAAAAGCTAGGGTTTTATGGTGTCAATTCATTATTAGTTTAGTTTACTGTATGAGTCCTCCTCCCACCCCCCCAATTCTTAGTTTATTATATGAGTCCCTCCCATTCTTCCCCCCCCCCCCACCAGTTCTTTCCATCCCCTTTTATAGTCTCTCAGTTCACTGACAGGTTTTCTTAATGTTCAAGCTTAACCTGGTTAGGAACCACATATGAGGGAGAATATGCGGCGCTTGACTCTCTGTTCTTGTTTGAGGTCACTAAGAATGATCTGCTCCAAGTCCATCTTTTATTCTTTAAATTTCATTGTCATTTTCCTTTCAGCTGTGTAGAATTCCATAATGTATAAGTACCACAACTTTGATATCCATTCATCCAGTGATGGGCATTTGGGTTGATTCCAGTTCTTTGCTATTATGAATTGAGCTTCTATAAACATGGTTGAGCAAATGTCTCTGTGCTTCAGCAAGGAAACTTGGGGGTAGATGCCCAGTAGAGGGATAGCTGGGTCTGCTGGTAGCTCTATATCCAGCCTATTCAGGAGCCTCCACACTGCTTTCCATAGTGGTTGTACAAGTTTGCATTCCCACCGGCAGTGAATGAGGGTCCCTTTTCCCCCACATCCTCGCCAGCATCTATTGTTGGTAGATTTTTTTTGTTTGCCATTCTGACTGGTGTAAGGTGGAATCTCATTGTTTTGATTTGCATTTCTCTGGTGATTAATGGCATTGAACATTTTCTCAAATGGGAGTTGGCCATTTATATTTCTTCCTCTTTGAATTCCCTGTTGAGGTCAGTTCCCCATTTTGTGAGAGGGCTGTTTGATACTTTTTCGTTTAATTTTTTGAGTTTTTTGTACTTTCTAGATATTAGACATCCATAGATATCTGTTTTGTAGCTGGCAAAGATTAACTCCCAGTTTGATGGTGGTCTATTGGCTTTGAGAATGGTATGATTGTACAGAAGCTTTTTAACTTGATGAGATCCTATTGGTTAAGTGATTGTTGCATCTCCTGGGCTATCAGAGGTTTGTTCAGGAAAATTTTCCCTATTCCTATCTCATAGAGAGTTCCCCCAATTTTTCTTCCAAGGTTTTCAGTTTCAGGTCTTATGTTGAGGTCTACGATCCATTTGGAGTTGATTTTTGTACATGGTGAGAGGAGAGGGTCTAGTTTCATTTTCTTGCAAGTATTTATCCAATTTTTTCAGC
This sequence comes from Zapus hudsonius, assembly GCA_004024765.1. Classification (NCBI taxonomy): domain Eukaryota; kingdom Metazoa; phylum Chordata; class Mammalia; order Rodentia; family Dipodidae; genus Zapus; species Zapus hudsonius. The sequence goes on from PVHP010006567.1 coordinate 51,896, forward strand.
ACCATTTGTTAAAGATGCTATCTTTACGCCACTTAACATTGTTGGTATCTTTGTTGAATATGAAGTAACTATAGTTGCTTGAGCTTAGGGCGGGGTCTTTAATTCTGTTCCATTAGTCTATTTGTCTATTTTTGTGCCAGTACCATGCTGTTTTTATTATGATGGCTTTGTAGCATATCTTTAGGTTGGGTATGTTGATACCACCTGATGCGCTTCTTTTACTAACGATAGCTTTGGATATCCAAGGCCTTTTGTCATTCCAAATAAATTTGAAGATACTTTTTCTATGTCTACAAAGAATGAAGCTGGTATTTTTATTGATATTGCATTGAATCTTTACATAGTTTTTTGAAGTATTGCCATTTTCACAATATTAGTTCTACATATCCAGGGCATTGGAAGATGTTTCCATCTTTTCAGGTCATCCTCAATTTCCTTCTTGAGCATTTTTATGTTTTTGTTATACAAGACTTTCACCTCCTTGGTTAGTGTTATTCCAAGGTATTTGATTTTATTTGTGGCTATTGAAAATGGGACTGTTTGGCTGATTGCTCTTTCTGTATGCATGCCATTTGCATACAGGAAGGCTACTGATTTTTGTGTGTTAATTTTGTATCCTGCCACTTTGCTGAAGGAATTTATCACCTTTAGGAGTTTACTGGTACTATCTTAGGGCCTGTTATGTATAAGATCATGTCATCTGCGAAAAGGAATAGTTTCCAATTTGTATCCCTTTTATGTCTTTCTCCTGTGTTATTGCATTGGCTAGAACTTCAAGGACTATGTTGAAGAGCAGTGGTGAGAGCGGGCACCCCTGTCTTGTTCCTGAATTTAGTGGTAACTCCTTGAGTCTTTCCCCATTGACTATTATTTGGGCTTTAGGAATTTTGCAAATGGCCTTAATTATATTGAGGTATAGGCCCTCTATTCCAAGTTTTTCAAGTGTTTTGATCCTGAAGTGGTGTTGGATTTCATCAAAGGTTTTCTCTGCATCCATTGAGATGACCATGTGGTTAAGTTTATTAATGTGGCAGATTATGTTGATTGATTTCCGTATGTTGAACCAACCCTGCATCTCTGGGATGTAGCCTACCTAGTCGATGTGGATAATACTTTTAATATGTAAATTCATTTTGTTATATTTAGTTAATTCACTAATATCTAAAGCTGTCAAATAAATGACTGGCATATATTGAGGTCATTTTCCCCTTTTTTGTGTTAGCTTCCAGAAGTAAAAGAAAAGTTTAAGCTACAAAATAAAATATATCTGGACCTCTTGAGTCTAATCACTGAGGCCTCTCACACAAAGTATATATTTTGAGAGATTTATGTTTTTATCTACTAATGGTAACACTCTCAAAGGACTATTCAAATCAGCCATCAAGACTAATTATTCACTAAAGGTTAGGTGTGTAAGTGTGCCTTAGGGCAAAGCAACCTCACTGCTTCTACAGAGAGAAAATCATCCTGTATTCTGTCACTCCTCCTTCCTCTCCTTCTCTCGGCACCTTTGCTCAGTTCTTACTCTTCAAGTCCCTCAAGGTGAACCCCGCATGGGAGGATGGATTTTCTGAAAGTGAGTGAGGTGCTAATAAGTAGTTTACCTTTTGAAATTTAAAAAAAATATTTTTATTTATTTATTTGAGAGAGAGAGAGAAGGAGAAATGGGTACACCAGGGCAAATACACTTCAGGTACATGTGCCACCTGTGCGTCTGTCTTTACATGGATACTTGGGAACTGACCCTAGACTGGTAGGCTTTGCTTCTTTAACCTCCGAGCCCTCTCCCAGCACATTGTCCTTTTTGCTTTTCAAAGAAAATGAGTTTTATTTGTTTAAATATAGGGAATTTATAGTTGCATGTTTAAGTAATAAAACCAAAGCCAGTAAAAAAATGAAGATTGTATAAAAATTACAAAATGGATATGTCAGAATATAACAAGTTTCATTTTAACATTTTCAAGCATAAACGTCATGGTAGCTATCACTCATCTCCTTCCTCACTGCTCATCCCATATTTCCTCCCCTCTCTCTTTCTGGTCCCATCAGATTGTCCCCTCTTGTCTACTCACATCACATGTGTTCTTCTACTTTCTCTGGACCTCCTCCCCTTTTCTTTAGAGATCTCCTCCTCCTCTCTCATGATACACTTTCAACTTTCATCACACACTCACACACACACACCCACACCCCCCACACACAAGCATGCACAGAAAACATACACTATCTTCTTGGATCTGGATTATTTATACATTATAAGTAAATGTATACTATAAATGTATAAATGATTATTAAATGATCTCCAGTTCTGTATTTTTCTACAAAGATTATAATTTTATTTTCCTTTATCGCTGAATAAATTTTATTGTTTTTACATATTACATTTTCTTTTTCATTAGTTAATGGGCACCTAGGCTGGTTCCCATTATTATAATATATTATAATATCTGGTTCTCAGCTATTGTGAATAACATAGTAATAAACATAATGTGCAATTATCTTTGTGGTGTTTTGCCTTCGAATCCTTGGGCAATATGCCCAACAGTGAAATACCTAGTTCATATAGGTTGTTCTGTTTTCAGTTTTTGAGGAACTTTCATACTGATTTTCTTAGTGGCTATAACACTTTACATTTCTATGAATGAAGAGTTCCTCTTTCCCTACATCCTCACCAACATTTATTGTTTGTTTTTTGATGATAGTCATGTGACAAGAGTAAGATGAAGTCAGTTTTAATTTACATTTCCCTAATAGCTAAGAAAGCTAAGAATGTTGAACACTTCTTCAACTATTTATTGGCAATCTGTATTTTTTCTTTCTTTCTTTTTTTTTTTTTTTTTTGAGAACTGTCTATTCAGCTCAGCTACTCACATGTGTTGAGGGGTTTGTTTTATTTTGAGACAAGTGTGTTTTAGATGCAATAAAGTGCAAATATTACTAACAATGTAGTAAAAATTAAAAAGAGGAAGAACAAAGAGCATGAAATAAGAGGGCTTTAGGAGCCTCCTTGCCCAACAACTCCTAGGGAGGCCCTGGGATTTTCCTATAGTAACATGTCTTCTGGAAGCCTTATCCTCCCACACAGGGTACTTCTGTTTAAATTAGCTAACCAAGAAGTAGGTTTCAATATTTAATATCATTTTAAAATGTTTTACATTCTTGTTATTTGCTGTGTAGTCAAGCTGACCTGGTACTCACTAGGTAACCCATGTTGGCCGCAAAATCACAAAAGTCCTCTTGCCTCCGTCTCCCAAGTGTGAGGATTAGAGGTGCACACCACCACACCTGCCTTGCTTCATCCTGGTTTTTCAATCTAGTAAAATTTATTTTTAAGCAATGAAGAAAAATGATGCTTTTCCCTGTTTCTTTCTTTCCTTCTTTCCTTCTTTCTTTCTTTCTTTCTTTCTTTCTTTCTTTCTTTCTTTCTTTCTTTCTTTCTTTCTTTCTTTCTTCTTTCTGCCTTCCTTCCTTCCTTCCTTCTTTTTCTTCTTTTCTTTCTTTCGGCAGGGTCTCACTTTAGCCCAGGCTAGCCTTGAACTCAAAGTGATCCTCCTACCTCTGTCTCCCAAGTGCTGGGATCAAAGGTGTGTGTCACCATGCCTGGCCCCATTTTTTAAAAAATATAAGGCTGGGTATGGAGGCGCACACCTTTAGTCCCAGCACTCAGTAGACAGAGATAGGAGGATTGCTGTGGGTTCAAGGCCAGCCTGAGACTACACAGTGAATTCCAGGTTAGCCTGGGCTAAAGTGAGACCTGACCTCGAAAACCAAAAACAAAACAAAAAGTTCTTTGTGTGCATGTTTTCGCTTCAAGGGTGTCACTGCCTAGTTTTAAACCCAGTGTGTGCCTCTCTTCCTGTTTAGGCTCATAAGTCTACGATATGGCAGGTCCGCCATCTGCCACAGAACAGAGAGCTTTTTCTGACAGCGGGAGGTGCCGGCAGCCTTCACCTCTGGAAGTAGTAAGTCTCCACTGGTGCTCCTCTCTCCTCTTTAAGTGCCTTGGGGGCAGAACATAGCGCTGGATGGACTTTTTGTGTTTTTCCTCCTTGGACTTAATTCATTTGTATGATTTTAACTTTCAGCATCTGACATAACTTGTTTTCTAAACATTTATTTGACTGATACTTTGCACTTAAGAAAAATGAGCCTTCATCTGATACACTAGTATAGTTGTCGTTATATAGTTTTATCTTCTCTGCATCATAAATTTTTCATAAATTTGAAATCATAGATTTTAGCTATTCATAGTGGCTCATGCCTGTAATCTTAACACTTGGGATGCTGAGACGGATTGTCATGGGTTTGAGACCAGCCTGCACTACGTAATGAGTTCTGGGCCACTGTAGGCTTCAGAATGTTACAAGAAAAGAAAAGGGCTGCAGAGCTTGGTTAGAGGCGCTAGCTTGCAAAGCCTGATGGCCTGGGTTCAATTCCCCAGCACCCATGTAAAGCCAGATGCACAAAGTGGCGCATGCCTTTGGAGTTTGTTACAGTGACAAACTGGTACAGTTTGTTAGGCCCTGGTACACACATTCTCTTTTTCTCTTTTTTTCCCACTCTATTTGCAAATAAAATATTTTTTAAAAAGAAAGAAAAGAGAAAATGAAAAGCAGAAAGAAGTGCTTGTTCTCTCTAGTTGGTTCTTTTTGTGTGTGCACGTGAGTGTGCATGTGTTTGTGCGGGGTGCATGTATGTGTGGGCACATATGTGTGTCTGGAGGCCAGAGGTTGATGTAGGGTTTTTCCTTAAAGCTCCCACATTCTTCACTGAGGCAGGGTGTCTCTTGAGCCCAGAGCTAATTGGAGCAGCTAGCTTAGCTAGTTAGCTTGCTCCAGGGATCACCTGTTTTTGCCTCCCAAGCTCTAGGATTACAGATAGGCCCCTATGCCCACCTGGCATTTATGGGGGTACTAGGGATCCAAATTCCTGTCTCTATGCCTTCATGGGAAGTGCTTTATCCATTAAACCATCTACCTAGTTCACACTTAAAAAAAATGATCCAAGCCTGTAAAATACTATCTTCTGATCATTACATGTGGAAGATTAAAAAAAGAATCAGAATTCTTAGGTTTAGATCATGATGATTCATCATTGTGGTAGAACAGAAAGCAGCCTGAGGCCCCTGATTGGTCTCCAGGAAGAGTCTTACCGCTGAGTTGCCTTCTGTACGCCTAGACAGGTTGAGCTACAGTGAAAGCTGGTTCCATGCACTGTGTTCTCATCAGATTCTAGGTCAGCTGCCAGTTCAACAGGCCTGATATAAACTGAAAGTTAGTTGTATTGATGGAAACATGACAGCAAGAGGCCTTTCTCTAAATATAATTCAGGAAAAGAAATACACAAGCTCACATTTGAACTATATTTCAGAATTAAAGTTTGATTTCTAATTTTACAAGAAAAAGTATACTTTTAAAGCTTCAATGGATAGTATGGAGGATTTAGAGCAAAATCTTTATATTATCTTTCCAATACTAAATAACTATAGCTTTCATCCAGATGTGGTGGAATAAGGTCTTTGTTTAAACTGTTTATTCAAATCTGAATATTTTTTAAATTAAATGTATTTGTAGAATCTGAGAGGAGAAAATAATAGATTTTCTTTCTTCTTCTTCTTCTTCTTCTTCTTCTTCTTCTTCTTCTTCTTCTTCTTCTTCTTCTTCTTCTTCTTCTTCTTCTTCTTCTTTTTGTTTTTGGAGGTAGGGCTTGCTTTATCCCAGGCTGACCTTGAATATGTAGTCTCAGGGTGGCCTTAAACTCACTGCCATCCTCCTACCTCAGCCTCCCAAGTGCTGGGATTAAAGGCGTGTGCCACCATGCCCGGCTTGTTTTTTGTTTTTTGTTTTTTCCTTGAGGTAGGGTATTACTGTATCCCAGGTTGACCTGGAGCTTATGCTATAGGTCTAGGCTGGCCTCAAACTCACAGTGACCCTCCCATCTCTGCCTCCCAAGTGCTGAGATAAAAGCATGTGCCACCATACCTGGCTTGTTGTGGAAGTGTATAAAAGTAGTTCTGTCAGTGTTGCTTCCAGGCTTGGTTCTTGTACGTGGTGTCATACACGGTGCATAGCAGTTGGGACCTAGGGGAGAATACAGTGACACATGGAGAGCACCAAGATAGGTGATTAAAGAATGCTAGATCTTCTAAGAACTTTCATATTTACAAAATGCTGGCACTAAGCAGAGATGATTTTAGTAAAAGTGACCCTTTCTGTAAATGTGTTGGGAATAGTGCTTAGGTTGCAATAGTATCTTTACTTACATATAGCTCAATACTGGAAATGTTCTGTATGTATCTTTTAGTTCTAACAGTTGAGAAGTAAAAATAGTTATTGAAGTCTATATAAAAATAAAATGGTGAATGCTAAGATTTATCTCCTCTCACCTCTTTGATCTTGTTTTCAGTGAATACCCTGTTCATCGGTCGAAGAAAGATTCTGAGGGCGTAGAGATGGGTGTTGCAGGTTCTGTCAGCCTTCTGCAAAATGTGACGTTGTCAACGCAGCCCATTTCCAGCCTGGACTGGAGTCCCGATAAAAGAGGGCTCTGTGTCTGTAGCTCCTTTGACCAGACAGTGCGAGTGCTCATTGTTACAAAACTTCAGACAGTTTGACCCATGACCTTGAACTTGAGCTTTTCCAGAGGGGTATTCCTAGAATGTAAGGTGTGTTCTGGGATCCTCTGGGCTCTCTCTGGGTGTGTTCTGGGATCCTCTGGGTGTGAATGGGGTCCTCTGGGCTCCCTCTTTGTGAGCTCAATGACCTGCAAGCTGGTCTGCTGCTGCATGAAAATATGTCCCATCTCCAGGTCAGCTCTTATCCCCTCCCCTCCATGTCCACAACAACGTCTGGAGCTGGGGGTAATGGCTTTGCCTGTAGTCCATAAGTTCAAGATCAGCCCAGGCAACTTGTATAGAAAAACTTTTTGAATTAAATTTTTATATAGAAACAAGTTAATAGTTATGAGTATCTAAACATATTTTCAATGTGTTCTGTATTTCCAGAGTTCCATGTTCTGTGTTTATGTGTGTGTTACAGTTCATTTTTTGCAGTGTTGTGATAGGAATCATTTCATCTTGTGTGTTCGACTGGCCAGACTGGAAGACACACCTGTTCTCTACAGTGTACTAGTAAAATACCATGATTGTAAAGATCGTTTTTACTGAAAACACAGGAGTTAGGGAGTTGGTTTTTGACTGATAAATTATGATGAAAGGTTGATGCGTTTTTAAACTGTTTGTCAAACCTTTTACATATATTTTGGAATAAATTTCTGTTTTTTAAGTCTGTGGAAGCTTTGGTTCTATTAATACTGGAAACAAAGTCAAAACTGTGATTTCCTCCTGCTATATAAATGCGCCTCTTAGTTAACCTTCCACCTTGAGCTGAGCCTTGGGAGGGACTGACTTGAATGTACTCTCAATGAGTCTCTGCCATGCCCCACCCCCATCAGAACTGTACCACCTAAAGCATTCATAATACATAAAGCTAATGCGAGTCTAGGGGTTTGTTGCAGTCAGCTTTCTAGTTGCTGCCCAGAAAGAACCCAAACAAAAGTGGCTTGTAGAGGAATGGGTTTATTTGGCTTACGGACTCAAGGGGAGACTCCATCCTGGCAGGGAAAACGATGGCATGAGCAGAGGGCTGGACATCACCTCTGCCACAGCACTGCAAACAGCGGCAGGAAGGTGTGCCAAATACTAGCAAGGGGAAGCTGGCTTATAACCCCCATAAGCCCGCCCCAACAACACAGCTCTAATGAGGTTCTAATTCCCGAATTGCCATCAGCTGAGGATCGATCTATCAGAACACACTCATTTGTTTGTGGGGGACACCTGGATCAAACCATGACAGTCCGCCCCTGGCCCCCACAAACTAATAATCATTCTAGATATAAACACAATATGTTCAGCTCAACTCTTAAGTCCCCGCAGCTTTCAACTGAGCCATAATACCAAAAATAAACCCATAATGGCACAGAACATTCACAATGCAAAACATGAGGCACAGCAAAAACAGACTGACCAATACAATACAAGATTTAAAACAAACAGGGCACCATCAATCTCTAACTCCAAGCTCAATGATTCTTAACCAA
>PVHP010006568.1:0-31084 GCA_004024765.1 Zapus hudsonius
TTTTTTTTTTTTTTTTTTTTGTTTTGTTTTGTTTTGTTTTTCAAGGTAGGGTCTTGCTCTAGTCTTAGGCTGGCCTTGAACTCACTGCGATCCTCCTACCTCTGCCTCCCGAGTGCTGGGATTAAAGGCGTGAGCCACCACACCCAGCAAAGTCTGGTTTCTAACATCCTCTAAAAGAATTATGAAATCATATGCTCAATTTAGTAGACAGAAATAGGTTTATCCCTGTTACAGAGTCTTCTTTGGTTGGAAATCATTCAATGCTGCACTTAGATCATTTGTTGTCTTTCCAGATTACAAGATCTATTTCTCAGAAACATATCTGTAACTTCCAGACCATCCCAGCTGCTTGTAGCTGGGGCCTGAGTAACTGATAGGATGCACCTGGCCTGCAGGCACATGTCAAGTCCACAGCAAGCTCTTCTTGTCCCCTGGGAATCTGTCGTGGTAGGAGCTAAGTGTCAGGAGGATCTGCAGTATAAACGAGCAGGAAAGTGATCCAGAGCAGGGCAGGCGGGCAGAGGCGAGGCAGCCTGCTGGGCTCCTCTTGTGGCACAGAAGCATCTGCCCTTCCTGGAGGCTCCCGCTCTCTTCCACCTCAAATGTTTTCCCAGATATGAAGGTAAAAGAATTATTTATTACATTTGTAAGTGAGGCATCTTGCTAAATGCCTTTTGAGGACGGTAATACTTAACTGAAAGAAGTAAGGTGAAGGATATGGGATAATACCGATGAAAAGGGTTGCATTTTTAATAGTTCAGTGAAAGTGAAGTAAATTTCCTTATTTTGCACTTAGATTATAGGCTGAGAGAGCTGGGAACAGGCAGCTGAACACAATGTTTATAAAAGTCCCGAGAAAGCCACAGGAAATGCAACTGGATTGTTTTTTCCAAGGGAAACTTTCTCCAGTGAAAATGTTTATTTTCATTTGGAGCCATGAGATGAGGCCCTGATTGGACCATAAAGAGCTTTCTAGAAAAGTGAATTCGTAGTTTGGAATCCTGGATGAAAGGGTTAGGACTCTGAGACCAGGCAACATAATTATTGACAAATACACAGGTTGAACCAGTGTGAAATGGCCAGATGTTTTTAAAAAGTTGCTATGCAACCACAGGCGGAAATAATTGTTATAGATTGAATTTCCAGGATGGAAATATCTTTGAACTGCCATTGTGAGGTTTTTTTTATTGTCCATAATGAGTTATATTATTTAGTGGGCAAACGATGAGTTGTTATCCCCAGTTCCCCAATGTCCCTCTTCCCCATCCCCAAATCAGCTGGATATCCTCCTCCGTGGGGCGTCTGGATCAGTCCTTGTGGCTGGGGACCCTGGATAGCCTAGTACTCAGCCCGGTCCTCCTGGCCCAAGTGTGTAGTTACTGAGGGGGGCCATGCCTCTGGACAGTCTCCCCCACCACGGCTCTCACAATCTTTCCACCCCCTCTTCCGCTCAGTTCCCTGAGTCGTGGTGGGTGAGTATTAAGGCTGTTTTAATGTTGAGAACTTAGGGGTCTTTGTGTCGAAGAAATGATCCCTGAAAGTATAGTCTTGCCATTGTGAGTTTATTGTTGCAACTGTGAGATTTAAAATGAGCACTGTTGCCTCAGGATACTGGAGCAGAGGCTGCAGCCATGGCAGCTCTGGGGTGGTGTCCAGTCAGGAGGCTGCCCGTTGCTGTAGGGAATCCATGCTCACACCGGTGGGTGCGAGAAAGAGCAAGGTGCAGGGCTTCAATAACCCTTGCATTAAATAGTTGGAAATTAAACACAAATTACAAAGTGAATGTGTTTAATGTTACAATATGAAATCACCAAGAAACTATACAAAGTTAGATTTCTGATCTAATCATCATTGAGTTTTGTTGATTTACTTAAAAATGTAGAACATTTCTTGGTTCATAAAGGAAGAAGATGCGCTTGCTAAAATCTCCTAGCTAGTGTCTCCCGATTATCAAGGTTCTTAATGTACTTTTTATCAATGTATTCATTTATTTATTATTATTAGAGAGAGAATGGGTGTGCCAGGGCCTCCAGCCACTGCAAACAAACCACCCTGTGCATCTGGTTTTATGTGGGAACTGGGGGATTGAACCTGGGTCCTTAGGCTTTGCAGGCAAGTACCCAACTGCTAAGCCATCCCTCCAGCCCTTAATTTACTTTTTTGTTTTTTTTTTTCAACGTAGGATCTCATCCTAGCCCAAGCTGACCTAGAACTCACTCTGTAGCTCTAGGCTGACCTCAAACTCACAGCGATCCTCCTGCCTCCCTTGTGCTGAGGTTAAAGGCGGGCAGCACCACGTCCAGCTGAGAACGTTCGGTTTTGTTGTGTGTCTCCCCCTGAGGATAGCCAGCGACCCTATTTGGGCTCAGTGGCATGGTCTAGGGATGACATCTGCCAGCTCTCAGCAGCCTGCATCCCGAGACACACGAAAGTCTCCTAACTGGTACGGGGATGTCAGAAATAGGTTTCCACAGCCACATGGTGGCCCGTGACTGGAATCCCAGCCCTTGCTTGGCAGGTGGAGGCAGGAAGGTCACGGGCGACACTGTAATCAGCATAGCACGCTAGCGTGGTTGTGGGAATCGGTTTCCGAGTTGGCTAGAAGTACTTCTAGGGGAGGCAGTCTGGCCAGATGGGAGCAGGGCGTGGAGCTAATTGTGCCCAGGGTCCTCCCCTGGAAGATCAGCACCTTCAGCATGAATGCCGAGTCCAGGTGTGGGTCGCCTCGGCTTGACTCCGCAGTTAGCCAGGTCATATTGTTATATCCATGCAAGAGAATTCCAGACCATCACGCGTCTTAAGCCAATTGAGAGTCCTTCATGGCTTGTGGCCAAGAGTGAGCTAATGCCTGAGAGGACTCCCCACCCCTAAAGAAGGGGGGAAAGGGTTTATAAAGCCCCAAACCACAATTCCATCATTCTAGGTACAGGCCAGATAATAGAAGTTACGGTTAATAACATCAAACTATCAATACATTAAACCAGGGGCATAGAAGTTACAGTTAATTAAAAACGATAAACCTCCCAGAACCCAGAAAACAATAAACTTCCCGGTACAATAGGTGTCATTGGCTAGAATGTTCTGTTAACCAGGATGTAGTTTTCAGGTGAGGAGAGCCCACAGAAATGGAGTTACTTGGAGCAGTTCAGTGTTTGCCTTGGGTCACACATCAGAGCATGCAGAAAGAGGGCACGCTTCGAAGCTGTCCTCACGCTAAGGGCTGGATTCCCCATGGACTTTACTGTGGAATGCACATGGCGCCACTTCTGTCCACCACGCAGAGAAAAGCAAGAAACAAAAAGAATCCAGTAGGGCTGGGGCTGGCGCAGTGGCAGAATGCATGCTTCCTGTTGTCAGACCCTGAGCTGCAGCCCCAGCACTGCCAGGGAGGGAGGAAATCCATATTTTTGCATGCCCACAATCGCCTGGTCATTTTGCAGGGTGACACTAAATTTTTCTTTAAAAGAAAGCTACAAAGTCAGGCGTGGTGGCACACACTTTGAATCCTAGCACTTGGGAGGCTGAGGTCGGAGGATCATCATGAGTTCAATGCCAGCCTGGGCTACAGGGGGAGTTCCAGGTTTAGCCTGGGCTAGAGTGAGACCCTGCTTCAAGAAGAAAGGCCGGGCATGGTGGTGCACACCTTTAGTCCCAGCACTCTATCTATCTATCTATCTATCTATCTATCTATCTATCTATCTATCTATCTATCTTTCTATCTATCTATCTGCTTGAAAATGAATAAATAGGGCTGGAGAGATGGTTCAGCAGTTAAGGCACTTGCCTCCAGTGCCTAAGGTCCCAGGTTCAATTCCCCAGGACCCATATAAGCCAGACCCACAAGGTGGTGGTCCTGGTGCTCGCTCGCTCTCTCTCTCTCTCTCTCTCTCTCTCTCTCTCTCTCTCTCTCTCTCTCTCTATCTTTCTGCTTAAAAATGAATAAATAAAATATTAAAAAACAGAAAGGATTGGCTTGCTGGGACTCGGGTGAGCGTGAACCCAAGTGCCATCAAGACTTTGATAATTCCATAATCAGGAGCCTATGGATTTATGTATGTGAAGTTGGGTTCCCTTTGGAGGAGAAATATAAATCCTTGATCCATTGAGTACACAAATGACTCTCGGTTTTTGTTTTGTTTTTTTTGTTTTGTTTTGTTTTTCGAGGTAGGGTCTCACTCTAGCCCAGACTGACCTGGAATTCACTGTGTAGTCTCAGGATGGCCTCGAACTCACGGTGATCCGCCTACCTCGCCACCACGCCCGGCTTGACTCTCATATTTTACCTCTAGTGCTTTTGTCGTTGTGGGTCCTTTCAGAGGGTCCAACTGCCCCCTGAGCTCTGGCTTCTTCGGAGGGGAAAGGCCCTGCTGGTCTCTAAGCTTTGGTTGTTGAACACCAGGATCAGTTTCACCAACCTGTTGAAACATTGTTAAACTGTAAGGTTCTCCTTTGCTGCTGGAATTCTGCAGACTTTATTATCAGATGTTTTGTCTCTTTCACTTTTGTTTCCTCTTGATCTCACTGGTCTGGGAGTTACAGAATGTTACACTCCAGCAAGATTGGACCAAGACTACGAAAGCTTTTATATTCTCGGAAGGGAGGGAGAGTGCACAAACCATAATATTTTAATCTTGTGATTGCAGCTTTGGATACAAATGGTGTCCACTCCCTGCGAATCTGGAGGAGCTCCGGGGAGTTTCTCTCTCCTGGAGAACCGAGCGCTGGGAGAGAGACAGAGAGAGGAGAGAGTGGGCCTTCCCGGTCAGACTGGAGAGGAGACTCACTTTTGGGTCTGGTGACAGCAGGCTGGACCCAGAGCATTTGTCCTCTTTACAGTATTTTTCAGAGGGCCACCTCGTGGTGGACACCTCTGGATTGTTCCCTTGTGTCTACGGGAGCCAGAGCTTTCCTGGGTTTAAGGTCCCTCCATTCGGCATCTGTCCAATGGCCTTTCAGCAGCCCTGTTTTCCCTTTTATTTTATTTTTTAAAAATATTTTATTTTTCATTTTCAAGCAGAGAGATACAGAGAGAGAGAGAGAGAGAGAGAGAGAGAGAGAGAGAGAGAGAGAGAGAGCGCACCAGGGCCACCACCTTGTGTGGCTGGTTTATGTGGGTCCTGGGGAATTGAACCCGGGGCCTTAGGCACTAGAGGCAAGTGCCTTAACCGTTGAGCCATCTCTCCAGCCCTATTTTATTTTTTTAAATATTTTTATTTATTTATTTATTTTCAAGCAGAGAGACAGACAGAGAATGGGCATGTCAGGGCCTCCAGCCACTGCAAATGACTCCAGATGCATGTGCCGCTTTGTGCATCTGGCTTTATGTGGAGAATCAAACTCAGGTCATTAGGCTTTGCAAGCAAGCACCTTAACCACTGAGCCATCTCTCCACCGCCTCCCCCCACATTTTCCCTTTTGAGTAATCAGTAGGATAAAACGGGACCACAAAGGGGTCACTCAAGACGTGTTGGCCTTCTCAGAGCACCAAGAATCTGGCCACACGCATGTAGCAGGCTGTTTGTAGATTTGGATATTGAGAGAAGTGTGAATGTCTACATAGAGGGAGCTCTCGTCACTTGGAAAGATAGTGACAGGAAAGGCCAAGTTGTAGCATGGTTTTACAGTTCAGAGTGCCTGCCACGGAAGGACCGAAAGCTGATTGTGGCTAGGTGACATTACTATACAAAAAGATACTCTTTTTTTTTCTTTTCTGAGTTTAAGGATCAGACATGTACCTTTTGTTTGTTTTTTGAAGTAGGGTCTCGCTCTAGCCCAGGCTGACTTGGAATTCACTCTGGAGTCCCAGGCTGGCCTCGAACTCACAGTGATCCTCCTACCTCTGCCTCCCGAGTGCTGGGATTAAAGGTGTGGCCACCACGCCCGGCTCAGTTTTCTTTTTGTGAAAACCAGCCTAATGTTGAGCTGGGAAGATGGCTCAGTAGGTAAGAGGGCTGGTTCTCCAAGAATTCCCAGAACTCCCTTAAAGAGCCAGGCTCTTAGCCTTCCATGTCTATAGCTCTCTCTTGGCCCTCACTCCCAGGGGGCTGAGGGGTGGCCCTGGAGCCTAGAAGCCATCACTTGATTCCAACCCTATATATGGCTCACCAGAGGTTGCAGGGAGGAGAATTGGAGGAAGAGGCGTGAGGAGGACAGTCCCCACGTAGGCCACCAAACTGCCATGTGGCAGTGACCAGTGATGATGTGGGGGGTGAGGGAATTCACCAAGGCCGAGGGGCTGCCCTTTCAGAGGGTCTCCATGGTGGCAGTCAGGCTCAATGTCACTGTGCCCTGGAACAGAGTTTAGACTTAATGTGTCCAATGGCCTTTCAGCAGGACTGGCCGCATGTGAGGCAAAGATGGGCTTTCCTGAGTCAGAGCTGGCTCAGCACGACCACCCGTCCTAAATGGCACCTTCAAGAAGGGTGGGAGGCGGCCCCTCCCCTAGGGGACCCAGGCTGAGCCCAAAGGATGGTCTCTGCACCTTTAATATCTTTCTCCTTCTCCTTGACAGAGGCCCAATGAGTCTGCTCAAAGAAGAAACCTTCCTCTTCCAGTTTAACAACAGGCACCGTGTCCAGAGGCCCAGCCGCCGCAGGAAGACCTATCTGTGCTACAAGCTGGAGTGGCCCGATGGTTCCAGGCCACTTGTCAAAGGCTGCCTTCAAAACAAGGTGCCAGACAGATGCCCAGAGCCAGAGCGTGAGGCAGCCACCCCACCTGGCATGTCCCACAAACCTGCAAGGTCTCCCGGGGGCCATTGTCACTCCCTCTTTCTTACCGAACTTGGTGGGACCAAGCCTCAGCTCTTCAAGGTCTTTTCTTTTACTGGATTTCACAGGAGTTGTTCCCTCCCGTGGGGCTCTCTTCCTGCCACTCTTGCTACAGTTAATGTTTGTTTGCTTATTCTTTGACAATTTCACACATGTATTTAAAGTATTTTCTCATATGCCCCCATTGTCTTCCCCATACCCTCATTGGGTTGCTCGCCTAGCATGGGTGGGAGGGTTATTCATAGAAGCTGGAAAGACTAACTTGCCCTCCCCAGCAGCCAGTAGCTCGTCTTGGGGGGTGGGAGGCTCATGAGCCCCTCCTCCACCCAGGAAGAAGGGTTTATTAGCCAGACTTCTGTCTCAGCTCAGTCACTGCTCTTCCTGTTTGTTTTTTTTTTTTAATATTTTCTTTATTCATTTTCAAGCAGATAGATAGATACAGAGAGAGAGATAGAGAGAGAGCACCAAGGCCACCACCTTGTGGGTCTGGCATATGTGGGTCCTGGGGAATTGAACCAGGAGCCTTAGGCACTGGAGGCAAATGCCTTAACCGCTAAGCCATCTCTCCAGCCCTCTTCCTGGTTTTGAGAGCTGCAGAGCATCTCAAGCCAGGGGCTTCGAGTCATTGTCTTGTGAAGAGCCCTGTCCTCAACCCCAACCCCCGTCACATGATGTCTGCCCACAGCCTTCCAGGGTTCTAGGCAGGCAGACTTGAAGTCTGGAGTTCATTGAAGGATTGACCCCGGCCTCCTGTTTCCCTGGCACATTAGAAAAAACCTGGGGCTGGGAGACGGCTTAAGGACTTAAAAGCACTTGCTTGCAAAGCCTGGTGCTCCAAGTTCAATTCCCCAGAACCCACATAAAGCTTGCACAAAATGGCCCACGCATCCGACGCTCATCTGCTGCTGCAAGAGGCTCCGATGTGCTCATGCTGGTACACTCATGTACTCACGCTCTCAAAAATTATAACACACATAAGGCAGGGTGTGTTAGCACACGCCTTTAATCCTGGCACTCAGGAAGCAGAGGAAGCATCGTATGAGTTCAAGGCCAGCCTGAGACTACAGAGTGAATTCCAAGTCATCCTGGGCTAGACCCTACCTTGAAAAACCAAAGAAAAACATAATCCAACTGAGCCTGTCAGATCATGTTGCCGAGAGAACACCCCTCACCCACAGACGTGCTAAGGGGGTGGGAAGAATAGTTATTCCCTTAATGAGATAATGTACCTAAATCTGCAGAAGCCCCCCTCATTGCAGTCCTTCACAGACCCCCACTGTGGAGTCTGACCACTTTGTGAATTCTAACTCAGAAAGAGTAAACTTTTCTTCTATTTTTCCTCTCTATGTTCTTTGGATGCCAGCTAAAATCTTTTCTGTTTGTTTTTTTATTTGTTTGTTTCAAGGCAGAGTCTCGCTCTAGCCCAGGCTGACCTGGAATTCACTCTGTAGTCTCAGGCTGGCCTTGAACTCGAGGTGATCCTCCTATCTCTGCCTCTCCAGTGCTGGGATTAAAGGTGTGCGCCACCACGCCCAGCTCAGCTAAAATCTCAAGCATCGTTGCCTTGACACTTTGGGGGCTTCTTCACCTTCCTCACTCCTTGTCATTCATGTGCTCAATACTTTGTGGTCCCAAGACAACCATCTATTTTGTGGGTTGGTTTCTTGAGTTTAAGACCTTATTGAAGGGGGCAGGAGAAACAGGGAGAGAGAAGAGAGGGGTGCGTGCGCCAGGGAGTGGGGCCCCCCTAGGAGAACGAGATAGAGGGCTTTATGGGAGAGAAGCTTCCTGGAAGGGTAGGGCCTTGGGTGCTGTGCTGAGGCAGGGGCTCCAGGTAGGTGGCCTTCCCTCCTGTCCTCCATTACTGTCACAGGACAGAATCCCAGACCTAGTCTGAGCTTGGCCAGGTGGGAGGAGGGAGAGAGGGGAAGGCTAGAAGGCTCTGGGGCTCTTATTTACTTATTTATTTAGGTGAGAGTGTGTGGTTTGTGTGTGTGGGCACACCAGGGCATCTTGGCTCTGCAAACGAACACACCAGATGCCTGTACCAGATTGCGTGTGTGCCTTGGGAATTAGAGCTAGGCCATCTTCCCAAGCAAGTGCCTTTAACCTCTGCACCATCCCCAGCCCCTGGGAATCTTTGCATCACCTCTTTCTCAATAAATCTCCTTTGTCTGGGGCTGGAGGGATGGCTCAGCGGTTGAGGCACTTGCCTCCAGTGCCTAAGGCCCCAGGTTCAATTCCCCAGGACCCACATAGGCCAGACCCACAAGGTGGTGTGGCCCTGGTGCTCTCTCTCTCATTCTCTCTCTCTCTCTCTCTCTCTCTCTCTCTCTCTCTCTCTCTCTCTGCTTGAAATAAATAAAAAATATTAAAAAGAATAAATCTCCTTTGTCTTACTCTTCATGTACCTAATTTTTAAAAATATTTTATTTATTCATTTTCAAGGAGAGAGAGAAAGAGAGAGAGAGAACCAGGGCCACCACCTTGTGGGTCTGGCTTATGTGGGTCCTGGGGAATTGAACCCAGGGCCTTAGGCACTAGAGGCAAGTGCCTTAACCACTGAGCCATCTCTCCAGCCCCATGTACCTAATTTTTAATGAGGCAGGAAAAAGGTCTCAGTCTGAAAATCTGCAAGGCAACCCTCTCTCCTCTGTGTCCGTTACCCCTTCCAGAAAGGTAAACATGCAGAAATTCGCTTTGTGAATAAGATGCGCTCTATGGACCTGGGCCAAGCACAGATCACCTGCTACCTCACGTGGAGCCCGTGCCCCGACTGTGCCGAGGAGCTGGCCGCACTCCCAAAGCATCACCCGCACCTGAGCCTCCGCATCTTCACCTCCCGCCTCTACTTCCACTGGGTGAGGAAGTTCCAGCAAGGGCTGCGACACCTGTGCAAATCCGGGGTCCAGGTGGCTGTGATGGACCTTCCAGGTAGCCATCGAGGGCAAGGAGGGTCCCAGCTCCAGGAGGCCAGGGCCAGGGGTGGGGGAGGAGAAGCTGGGCAGGAAGGATGGGAGAGGAAGGCCCTGGAGGGGAAGGGACTGCCCTGCGCTCCAAGCTCGCTGGGGCTCACTGGCTTCCTGGCTTCCATCAGAGTTTACCGACTGCTGGGAAAACTTTGTCAGCGACCAGCCCTTCAGTGCCTGGAATAATCTGGAAGGTTATAGCCGGAGCATAAACAGAAGGCTCCATAGGATCCTGGGGGTGAGTGGCCTCCCCACCTTCCCTCTCTCCTCTTTTCTCTAGACGCTTCTTTTGTTTTTCGAGGTAGGGCCTCTGGGCGAGAATTCACTATGCAGTCCCAGGCTGGCCTCAAACTCAGGGCAATCCTCTGACCTCTGCCTCCTGAGTGCTGGGGTTAAAGGTGTGCGCCATGACTAGACACTCCTGTTTCTCTACCCCACCAGGGATCTCCTTTACCTTCTCACCTCTGTTTTCATCCCTTAAGTATCCAAAGTGTCACCTCCCCTTCTTCCTCCTCCTGCAGATTCTCACTTATTGATATATTCTCTCTCTCTCTCTTTCTCTCTCACAGTACTCAAGTCTGGATGATTTGACCAAAACCCTTGGAAATTTACAACTTCAACCTTGATCCCTCTGAGTGGCAAAAAGGGACTCCAGATGACAATTTCTGAAATGTCATCCGACCTCCATACCTACTTCTCCCCCACGTCTACACGGCCCTTCCTGCTTTGTTTATCTGTTTCCTTTCCTCCTATAAGTGGATGCAAAATTTTGTAATTGAAAAAGTTCCTTTTTTAATTTTGTAATTAAAAAGTCAGCAATGGTGGTTCATGCCTGTAATCCCAACATGTGAGAGGCTTCCACAAATTCAAGACCACAGAGTGGAACCCTGTCTCAAAAACACAAAATCAGACAGTTTCAAAGTCTAAAAAACATTGAGTTTCATTCTGTGGTACTGCGAATCAGGACTCCTACCATATAGCTACAGGGGGGAAAAATTTGTGAGAACTCCCTGGAGCATATGGAAGAATAGAGTTATTCTAAGGCCCAAGTATTCTGTCCCTTCCAAGTCTCTAATATGTATCTAAATAAATAAAATTAGCCAGGCCTAGTGGTAACCCCCTGAAGTCCTAGTAATTCTGGAGGCTGAGGCAGATGGATCACAAGTTCAAAGTCAGCCTGAGCAACTTTGGAAGACTTGAATCTGCAGCCAGGAAACAGAGATAAATACTGGTACTTACCTGCCGCCTTCCTTGTCCCCTTTTTGATCAGATCTGGACCCCGTGGGATAGTGTCACTGCAGTCAGGGTGGGTTTTCCAACTCAGTTAAGCCTCCCTGGAAACACTCTCAAACTCATACCCAGAGTGTGTCTCCCAATCGATTCCAGATCCAGTCACATGGATGGTGAAGATGAACCCTCACGTGTCCCATAGTATTGATTGAAAAAACAAAAAACTTGCAGTTGAAGTATTCACAGTTCTTAATTGAAGAAACAAGCAGCAATGCCCGCTAATTAAATAAGACCAAAAAGAGTAATTAAAAAGATGCCCCTTTAGTCTTTGCTCTGGGGTCCCAGGATTCTCAGAGCTCACAAAAAAGAACTGGTAAGTTCTGGGATCAGTAAAAGCCTCTGGTTCTAATACGAAGAGGTGGAAGAGTGACCAGTAGCCCCCAACACACACATGCCAATCCAGCAACCACAGGTGAGTGAGTGCATCCCTGCAGGTGAGCTCAGGGCAAAGCATGGGCACATACATGTGCATATACCAGAGATACCAAGCTGCACACACAAGCAAAAAAAAAAAAAAAAAATCAGATTTATCATTAAAACTTAAATGCTGAAATAGTCAAGGAAAATTGATTTTCACAGTTATAGTGCTTTCATAAATTGGGCAATGAGTAAGGACACCAATGTTCACGAGTATTTTTCCATGTCCAAAACCCTCATGGATTTTGAAGAAATTTAAAGGTCACTTCCACCAGTCCAAATGTGGCTGGAGCTGGGCGTGGTGGCGCTCGCCTTTAATTCCAGCAGGAGACAGAAGTAGGAGGATCGCCGTGAGTTCGAGGCCACCCTGAGAATACATAGTGAATTCCAGGTCAGCCTGGGCTAGAGCGAGACCCTACCTCGAAAAAACCAAAAAAAAAAATCCTAATTGAAGAAAGGTCCAGTGATCCTAGAGGAAATGCTTCCCCTTCTTCCTCCGGGAATTCCATGCACTTGTAGTGGCCGCTAGGCGTCAGCAGCGGTTAGAAAGAGCGATCGTCCTGCGCTGGTTTCGAGCGGGGCTCACGCTCCCTTCCAATGAAATTCCGCTCATTGTATTAATCTCTTGTTGCTGTGACCAAATGCCTGGGCTTGTGCAAGATGGCAGGCCTGGGTGGAAGCCCCAGGGACAGCCTGCAGCGAGGCCAAAGAGCCCACGGCTACACAGGACCTGGGCTTTGTGGGGCCTTTGCCTTGTGGTGAAGGTGTAGCCCAGGCGGGACATCCACGCTCCAATCAGCTAGAGGGGAGAGAAATAGCTTAACGATCAGAAGCAGCTTAAGGGAAGAAATGTTTTATTTCCAGTTCCAGTTCCTGCATACAGTCCATCACGGTGGGGAAAGCACCGTGGCAGGTGGCCAGCTGGTCACGTTGCATCCATAGTCAGGAAACAGAACAGGCCTGGGATATCGAGCCTCAAGGTCAACCCCCAGAGACCCACTTCCTCAGCAATGCCCCAGCTCCTAAAGCTTTCACAACCTTCTACTGTTGCTTTGGAGGTAGGATCACACTGTAGTCGCAGGTGGCCTTGAATTTAGGGCCATCCTCCTACTTCTACCTCCCCGGTGCTGGGGATCGAGGCACCACCACACAGCTTCCACAGCCTTCTTAAAGAGCGCTGCCAGTTGGAGATCAAGAGAGTATGGGGGACATTTCATACTCAAACCACTACAGTCACACACCTTTGGCAGGGTTGTCCTTCTGAGATGAAGAAGACATGAAGCCCTGTCATCCTCACGCACTCACCTGTTCACACACAAAGTTCACTCCTGGCATTAGCTACTTTTCTTGTACCTGTGACAAAATACCTAACAAAAGCAATTGAAGGAAGGAAGGGTTTATTCCTATGGAAGGTTTGAAGACTAAGTCCCCTGTGGCAGGTATGGTGGCAGGAGCCTGAAGAGCTGGTCGCACTCTGTCCACAGCCAGGAAGCAGAGTACCCCACTATTATTAAGTCTGGGACCCCTGCCCAAGGGACTGTGCCTCCCTTATTCAGGGTATCTTCACTCCTCACAGACATACTATGGTTTGTTCCCTCTAGATCCTGTCAAATCAACAACCAACATGAACTATCACATTTCTCCCTGTGGGCACAGATGTAGGGAGTGTTAGGTGCTGTGGTAGTTGGAATGCATGTCCCCATAGACTCAGGTGTTTTATTAAAGCGTGTAACTTGGGTTTCCAGCCAACTGGCTGGAGGAGGAGTCACTGGGGGATGGATCCTGGGACCCAGCCCTAAGGCGTGTTTGGGTGGATATGATTTTCAGCCTAAAGGTATGCAGAGAGGTCTGAGCTCTGGCCAGGGTCCCTGTGTGCTTCTTGCTTTTGGTGTTTGCTGGCTGGTGAGGGTTTCTCTCTGCTTGGATGTGTGGAGACAACTTCTTCCACCGCTGACGGAACTTCCCCCTGGACCTGGGAGCTTGAAATAAATCCCTTCCTCCCCTAACTGTGCCTGGTTTAGATGTTCATCCCAGCAACATGGAGCTGGTGAAGGAGAAACGGGAGAAAAATAGCTTTTTATAGGCAGTCAGCCAGGGACAAAGGCCCAAGGAGAACATGGAGGCCACCTTGCCTGCCCTGGCAGGACTAGAACCCACGTCTGATCCAGTCTCATCCAAGGTGGCTGCAAGCAATCCCTCAGCAATATCCCTTCCTGCTTCTTCAGCCTGGCACACCTGGGTGGGCTGGCTCCTCCTGGGTCAGCCTCTTGAGTCCACCAATCAGACCTCCCTTACACACCTGAGTGTGATGGTAAGGCTCATCCCGATTCAATGTCTGACCCGTATAAATGGGCCTGGCACACGTGTAAATCTCCTGGCACCTGATTCTCCCCATCCTTTCTGTGGTAAGCTCTCCCCTTTTCTCACCTAGTTGCGGGGGGGGGGGGGTAATGATTCCATTTTTCCTCAGCGCTTTCCTACCTTGTTTGGGGGATGTTTTCCTGTTTTGCTTCACGATCTTTCTTTGAGCCCTGACTCCAAGTCCTTCACTATCCTATTTCTATGTGAGTGTGAAGGTGAAGGGGATCTTTTGGTTCTCATGCTTTGCTGTGTGTGTGTGTACATCCTGTCCAGAGGCTTTTTTCCTGGAGAGTTCTCTACGTGAGAGAGTCTCTCCCTTCTCCCCTCTCCCTTTCCAGCCAGGCAAGGGGGAGGATTCCCTTCTGCTTCAGTCTTTTAGCTAGCCCTCCCTTTGCATCCCAATTCTCCCTGAAGTAATCTTCACAATTTAAAATTTGCCCTTCTCCGAGTCCATTTTTTAAAAAATATTTGCTATTCAGATTAAGAACCCCAAAGTTGGGGTTCACAGGCCTGGGATCTCCTGTTTTTATGGAATCCCTCCTGGGACCCAAAATCCTGCATCCCTGGGGTCAGCCTGACTGGCCATGCTTGATTATGGTCACACAAAGTACCACCTCTGCTTTAGGAGAAATCAAAACAATAAAATAGGTTATTGTGAATGAAACGCCAGAGGAAGAAGTCCTTCACGCTTGCCTAGAGAAGGGCTCCCACAATTGTCTCTTCAGGAAGGTTTAATTCAGAAGCGTCTCAATAGAGCCTGACCTCCCCCAGAGCAGCTGCATCTGCTTTAGGCAAGGTTGCTTCAGTGGTTCAGTGGTCAAAGACCCTTGCTTGTAAAGCCTGCCCACCTGGGTTCAATTCCCCAGCCACCCACTAAAGCCAGATGCACAAAGTGCTGTCATCATTGGGCTTTATCTTTGTAGTGGCCAGAGACCCTGGCATGCACATACACACAAAAAATTTATTTATTTTTGATTTTTGATTTTTTTTTTTTTTGGTTTTTCGAGGTAGGGTCTCGCTCTAGCCCAGGCTGACCTGGAATTCACTATGTAGTCTCTGGGTGGCCTTGAACTCATGGCGATCCTCCTACCTCTGCCTCCTGAGTGCTGGGATTAAAGGCATGAGCCACAACGCCCGGCTCAAAATTTATTTTATTTTATTTTATTTTATTTTATTTTATTTTAATTTTTTTGGTTTTTTGAGGTAGGTTCTCGCTCTAGCCCAGGCTGACCTGGAACTCACTCTGACAGGCTGGTCTTGAACTTGCCGTGATCCTGCTACCTGAGCCTCCAGAGTTCTGGGAGTGAAGGCGTGCGCCTGGCCCGCTCTCAGAAGTGCTCTGGGAACCTTTCCAGCGTCTGCAAGGTCAAATGGGGTTTCACAAGAAGGCTCAAAAATACTAGCTCTCTTTCCCACTCTCAGGTTCTCACAAGTATAGAAGGTGGAATTTTCCAGAGGCTACATGCACCAGATTGAATGCATAAGCAGATATGAAAATCCAGCTCTCCATTGAGTCAGGCATTGGAGAGGCAGGGCCTGGGAGTTAAAACAATGCCAACTCTTCTTGATACACGTCTTTATTTTGGAAAATATGATGACTTTAAAAAATTAAAATGTAATTTATATTCGTATGGAATGGACTTTTTCTTTTTTCTAAATTCCTGTTTCAGTTTCTAATGGATAAGTATTGGTGGATGTAACCCACAGACACAAAAGCTGTGTGGGGTTCGCAACCATATTAAGTATTTTTACTTATAAGCAGAGAGAAAGAACGAGACCACACAAGAGAGGGAGGGATGGGCACGCCAGGGCCTCCAGCCACTGCAAACTCCAGACACATGCACCACTTTGTACATCTGGCTCTGTGTGGGCCCTGGGGAAGCAAACCTGGATCCTTAGACTTTGCAGGCAAGTGCCTTAACCGCCGAGCCATCCTTCCAGCCCCCTTCAGCCATATTTTAAAGCGTAGACAGCAGGATTGAGAATGGGGCTCAGTTGCTACCAAGCCCTGGGTTTGATCCCTGATATTATTATTAACTGGGTGTGGCAGCACACTCCTGTAATCAGATCATCATTGATTATATATAATATATATAAAATCATATATATATAATATATATATATATGGGGTTTGAGGCTAGCCTGGGCTTCATGAGACTCTGTCTCAAAAAGAAAACAGGTGCCCCCTCCCTTCCCCTCCTTCCTTTTTGTTAAAACGGAAATGGCCACGAGAGACCACTCTGAAAGGAAAGGTTTTAATAGGAGGAAAAACGAGCTGCCGGGCTATTTTCACCAAAGGTAGCGAAAAAGCGCGTGGCAAGTTCAGATCAGGGCTTTTAAGGGGAAAATGTTCAGGTTGGGGCCCAGGTGGTCACAGGAAGTTGGGTGGAGGGCTCAGGTGGTCACATGCTCTCAGGATCAGGAAGGATCTGGAAGGCCAGACTGAGATACAGCAGGTCAGCAGGTGTGGCTCTTGTTTAGGAGAGAGTCTTTATCTGTGACTCTTGTTGATACTTCTCTTTAGGCTGGTTGGGGAAGAGGATCAAGGTGAAGCCTGAATTCTACCTAATACCTCTCTCTCTCTCTCTCTCTCTCTCTTTCTCTCTCTCTCCCCTCTCTCTCCCCTCTCTCTCTTCCCTCTCTCCCCTCTCTCTCTTCCCTCTCTCTCTTCCCTCTCTTCCCCCTCTCTCTCCTCTCTCTCTTCCTAGAGAGGAATTTTTTAAAAAGCCAGGCATGGTGGTACACGCCTTTAATTTCAGCAAGGGGTTGGGGCAGAGGTAGGAGGATCACCTTGAGTTCAAGGTCAGCCTGGGCTAGACCGAGACCCTACTTTTGGGAAAATAACAGAATAGGGGCTAAGGAGATGACTCAGTGGCAAAGCCTGCTGGTCCAGGTTCAATTCCCCATGTAAAGTCAGGTGCACAAAGTGGTGCGTGCATCTGGAGCTCATTTGTAGTGTGGCAAGAGGCCCTGATGCACCTATGTTCTGTCTCTCTCTCTTCTCTGTCATAGCTGTCTCTTTGCTTACACATAAATAAAATTATTTAAATGACAATTTAAAACCCTGAATATAAACAGAGCTGGGCCTGGTGGTAATCTGTAAATCAAGCATTCAGGAGGCTAAGGCAGGAAGATCTTGAGTACCAATCCAGCCTGAGCTACCTAGCAAGGGAAAGAGAAACAGAGAGAGAAATCCCACACACAACCCCGAAGCCTATGCCCAGTAAGATTCATGCTCGCTGGACTGAGGATGACTGAATTCAGCCTCTTGAAAGCACGGAATGCCCCAGGAGCTGTGCTGAGCCCTTGTACTGGGAACTTTTGGAGATCCAGAATTAAGGTAGGAGCTCAAGGTTAAAGACAAGCATGCTGCCTACACTTCTTTGGAAAGAACAAGACCTGTGCATCTGGCTGGGCTCCATTGTCAAGATGGGGCACTGAGAGGTGCAATATCTGAGGAGCGCCCACCGCCACCCACATGCACTGCCTCTTCCCATTGGGAACCCTTTCCCATCCCCCCACCCCTGCTATTTGCATATCAATGACCCTACGTTTGCATCCCTGCAAGAGTGAGGTTACCCTCAGAATGATGGACCCTGGGTGGGGTCTGTGCAGGGATCTGGCTTTGTATTGTTACCTCTGCTTTGGTATATTTTTAAATTTCTTCACAACAAAAGGTTCTTGAAAAGCAATTATATTGGGGCTGGGAGATGACTCAGTGGTTAAAGGCACTTGCTTGCAAAGCCTGCTGGCCTGGGTTCAAGTCCCTAGCCACCGATGTAAAGCCAGACAGGCATTCCTTTGTAGTGGTAGGAGACCCTGGGGTGTGTGTGTACACATACAATATATATTTAAAAAGCATGGGGCTGGAATTTCAAGTCAGCCTGAGCTAGAGCGACACCCTACCTCCAAAAAAAAAAAAAAAAAAAAAAAGCAAGCATGGGGCTGGAGAAATGACTGACCTGGGGTCAAGTCCCCAGTAGCCACATAAAGCCAGATGCACAAAGTGGCACATACACCTGAAATTCCTTTGAAGCAGCTACAGGCCCTGGCACGCCCATTCTACTTGCAAATAAACAGAAATGTTTTTATAAAGCAACTGTATGAAGCTTACACTTCAGAACTGATCACAAGCTCCTAGTGTGCACATTCTACCTGAATACCCAAAAGTGGACGGTTTGTGTCCCCAAATGCACACAAAGTCTAGCCCCAGCGTGATGGGGCTTTTAGCAGGTGACTAGGTTTTAATGTTGTCCTGAGGGTAGTGTGTGTCCTGGGAACAAGAAGAGACAAGAAGGGTCCTATCTCCTCTAGGGACCTCACACTGGAAAGACAGATGGCTGTGTGCAAACCTGCAAGGGCCTTCACCAGACCCAAATCCCGGACTTCTCTTGAGAGGTCGATGTTGTTGTCAAGTGACCTACGCACAGTGAACAACCTGCACCCAGACACCCCGTGCTCACCCTCAGCCCAGAAGGAAACCTGACTTCCTCTACCTGGTGCTTGTTTGCCCAGCTCATGCCCTCTGGTCCTCAGCTCTGATTCTAACATGACTGATGTTTGGTTTTTTTTCACTTCCTGCTTGGGGTTTAGGGTTCCTTGGACACCAGTGGGGATCCTTGGCCTCTGCACCCACCCAGATCAGGACAGAGAAATCCACAGCTTGGGCACCCTACACAATGAGGGGAGCACTTCAGGGCTCCAGTTTCTTTGTCAGTGTTTCAGGGGGACGATGTGTAGAGAGCTCCTGACAGGAGAGCCCACGGGGGAATAGGGGTCAGGGAGGAAGTTCAGGAGAGATGAACAGCCGACAAAGAAGTCTTGCCCACCTGGTAGGGATCTATATAGAACCTCATTGTGGTGGGCTTTACCCTCAGGCTCAGGCGAGCCTGAGAGAGCTGACTGGATAGGGTTAACCTGGTTTTGCTGAAGCAGGCAGGCCTGGTGCTCCCTCTGAGCCCTCACTCCTGACCAGCTAGGACCCCACACCCCCAAATGGAAGGCCTGCATTCCAGCCCCTGTCCAAGACTGTTCTTGTGGGTCCTTGCAATTTGCTGGGCTGTCTTCACAGCCTCTTCACTCCCTCACAGCTCTGAAGTGTGCGAGTCCACGCAGCCTTCTTAGGGCTGCCAGGGAGACATTCATTCCAGGCCTCTCACCATGGCTTTAGGTGGCATCTTCTCCCTGAGCAGTCACACTGGATTTGGGCCACTCTGATGACCTCGGTTTAGCTTGGTTATTCCTTTACAAAATCTCTATTTCCACATAAGGCCACATTGCGAGGTATTTAGGGCTTCAGTATGAGTTTTGGAGGGACACAATGGAACCCCTGAAAGACAAGGTACTGGCCATGTACCTTGGAGGAAAATCTTTGGGACAAGGTTTGGAGCTGGATCTCCTGTACCAGACAGAGAAAATGAGCAGTGACCATCCCTGACAGCCGGGCTGTCCTGTGCCTGTGGTGTGCTGGAACCGTCTGAACACGCAAGAGCTCTTGACGGTGCGTCGGCTCCATGAGTTGCCAGGTATGGTGGCTCACTATTGTTATCCCAGCACTCAGGAGGCCTAGACAGGAAGATCGTGAGTTTGAGGCCAGCCTGGACCATATAGTGAGACCCTCTTGGAGATAAACAAGGGCCAGGAGACAGCTCAATGGCAGAGCTCTCGACTTGCCTGGACAAAGTCCTGGGTTTCATCGCTAGCACCATAAAACAACACCCCACTCCCCGCCACCGCCAAAACAAATTAGGCTCCAATTAGCCTAGGATCAGCTATCAGCTCTGGTCATGCTCTAAGTCGGAAGGCATTTCTCACTAAATTGCTTGCTGCGGAAAAATATGCTTATTTTTTTCCTATCACCTAGTTCTTATTTTCCGAGGGCAGGATTTACCCACAGGAGGTTGGAGAGCAAAGGGCACGTTAGGCACAGTCTCCACAGGCCTGGAGCTCCAGGTGTGGCAGAGAAGAGGAGATTGCAGATCCTACACATGCCTGAAAGCCTGTGGGGACCACCCAGGGGGAAAAGCCAAACCTCTCTTGACCACAGGAATTCCTCACCAGAGACTCACCCCCCACCCCCAGCTGATGCTGTTCTAACCCCAGTTGTCATCCCAGAGCCCACCACGCACAAGTGGACTCTCGGTACAGCTCAGGGCCCACAGTCACGGGCAGAACAGCTGGGAAAATGGAGGGGAGAGGGGAGAACAGACTTGGGATGTGACAGGCTGGAGAGGACACCTGGTGCCACATTTGCCACACTACTGAGAAGGCTCTGGACAGAAAGATAACCACTTGGCTGGAGAGATGGATCAACAGTTGTAATTTGCTTGCAAAGCCTGATGGCCTGGGATTCAATTCCCCAGTACCCATGTAGAGCCAGATGCACAAAGTGGCACATTGACCTGGAGTTCATTTGCAGCGGATGACATGTCCATGCTCTCTCTGCTTGCAAATGAAAAAAAAAAAAAAGAAAGAAAACCACTTTACACAGACCTCTCACAGCTTCCCCTGGGGGAAAGGGGAGCTGCACCTAGGGGCACTAATCACCTGTCAATGGCAGAGATTTGAGCCACACATCCCTGTGCCTGAGCTCAGGCCACTCAGCTCACCCACGCCCTCACACAGCAAATGCCCAAGTCCATCTCCCCTACTGGTCCTTGGGCCATTTTGGACCTGCTTGGGAGTCCTGCCCTGTGTTCCAGAGGGGATCCCAGGCATGAAGGTGACCCACATTTTCATGTTCTCGGTCTGCACATAGGAACCAACTCTTGCACAGATCTGCTTCCCTTTGCAGATGGAATGTCTGTGAGAAAGGGACCAAACGCTCAAGGTGGTGAAGTCTGAATGGATTTAGCTGCGGGAGACCAGAGAAGGTAGGCATGGCTTTCCACCATGTTCTCTTCTTTTTAAATGCTTTTATTGCCAAGCATGTTAGCACATGCCTTTAGTCCCAGCACTCAGGAGTCTGAGGTAAAAGGATCCCCATGAGTTCAAGGCCAGCCTGGGGCTACTGAGTTCCAGGTCAGCCTACAACAAAAACAACAACAAAAAATGCTTTTGTTTGTGAGAAAGAGGGCACGGGCATGCCAGGGCCTCTTGCCACTGCAAACAATGCCTGTGCCTTTGTGCGTCTGGCTTTGCATGGGTACTGGAGAATCGAACCCTGGCCAACAGGTTTTGCAAGCTGCTGAGCCATCTCCCCAGCCCTCCACTGTTCTCTGGAAGGGCAAACTGTGCCTGCAGTTCATGTCCAGCAGGGGGCACTCACCACAGAGGGCTCCCAAGAAATGAGGGCAAATGATTCGTTGCCTGTCCATATGGTGACAGTGGGTGAGCACCTTAGTCCCTGCCCTCACAACAATGTGACCAGCAATGGTACGGCCACAGGGGAGAAATGGAGAGACTACATGAGGACCACAGCTGGTCAGAGGCAGTACTAATGGTGAGCCCACAAGGTGCCAGGCCTCAAAAAGGCCATCTGCAAACCTCACAGCACGACAGTGACCCCAAGAGGTCAGAGATCCACACCTGCCAGGTTTAACAACTGCTGGACATAGATCTGCCTTCCATGTGCACAGAAGGCCCGATTTACCCCCAGGCAGCTTTCCTAGTGAAGGAGGCACAGTAATGTGGGCATGACCATCAGATCCACAGGCCCTTTACCCCATGCTGTGCCCTTTGGAGCAGCTGGCCTACAGGGACAATGGTGCACACCACACCGGCAAGTTCCATGTCCCAGGAGTCAGTGCGCGTGTGCAATGATTGTGCCAAGTTCAGGAAGATGTAAGGATTGATGGTGGGGTGAGCCAGGCAAAGCCGTGCATGGAAGATGTCACACTTCCAGTGGCCTTCTCAACCTCATTCCAGGTCTCGGCTGTGTGCAGACCTGTGGGCAGGACAGTCTTGCAGTTATCAAGGGGCAGCACGTGTCATTTCCTAGCTCAGGTTTGATACAATAGGCAGGTGGCAGTTAGGGGTGTGGCCGGTACATGAAGGAACCAGATTCAACCAGAGAGAGGGAGCCCTCCTGTCCTGACATTGGTTCAATTCTTGGATGGTCTTGGGCAGAACTGTACCTTAATAGTGACCCAGTAATGGCTTGTTTTTTCGAGATAGGGTCTCACTCTAGTCCAGGCTGACCTGGAATTCATGAGGTAGTCTCAGGGTGGCCTGGAAATCACAGCGACCCTTCTACCTCTGCCTCCCAAGTGCTGGGATTAAAGGCGTGCGACACCATGTCTGGCCATCCCATTTGTACCATCTTTTTCCTTTTTTCTTTTGGTTTTTCAAGGTAGATTCTCGCTCTAGCCCAGGCTGACCTGGAATCCACTATGCAGTCTCAGGCTGGCCTCCAACTCATGGTGATTCTACCTCTGCCTCCCGGGTGCTGGGGTTAAAGGCGTGCACCACCATGCCTGACTTCTACTTATCTAACCTCTCATCCTGCTCCTTTGTCACCCCCAAATAAGATGCACAGACTGTCTCAGGGCCAGCTTTGTGAGGTGACAACCCAGGACACTCCCAAACCTGCCTCTCTTCCCTGTCACCTTGCTTCTGGAATGATCTTGGTGCACTCTGCCTTTGCTCAGCTGCAGCCGTGATGACTCTACCTTGCTGTGTCCCTAGCGGTAAGCATCTTCCACTGACACCTCCAGGGTGTGGTCACCACGGTGTGCCTAGATGGCAGAAGCCGGCTAGGAGGCACTTTCCAGGACTCCTGCCCCTGCTCTGTGCACTGAAGGCCCATCTCAGGTGTCCTAAGCTTGTATGAACGAGTCAGTCCCATGGCAAACCCAGGCTTACAGAACCTACAACTGTAGAGCCCAGGGCTACTGAGACCCAGAGATCCTGGGACAGGATATAGCTCAGGGACAACGGAGAAGTGAATAGAAACACTCCCAGCCTCTCCTATGGCCCATGGCAGCAAGATACCTAGCACTACCTAGCGATTTTCACATCCTGTCCCCTTGGTTTTCACTGGTGGCGGAGGGGGGGCTCAAAACACTGATTTGCCTGTGATCACGGCCACAGCTGGCAGACCAGGGGCTCAAGGCCTTGGCTGTTGTCTAAGGGCCAAGCTCCATCCTCCACACAGACTTCAAGGAACAATGATCAGATCCTCGAGAATTTTTAGTCATCTTTAAAGTATCTTTATTTTTGCCTTATCAGATAAATCATCTAAATAAATAGATGCTATACAGTCTCTTACCAATCAGTACAAAAATAAAACTGCACTCTGGACCCGCTCACTTCCCAGTACACTCCTCAGAGAAGGCCTGGCCTGGCCCCTCGCAAATACATTCACGCGGTCTCAACAAAGCTCAGGAGCTCACTGTGCAAAGGAAGAGGTCCTGTGCTGAGACCCAGCCTGGCAGTAGGTCAAGCTACACCCCAAGAAGCCGAGTGCCTTCCCCAGGAGCAGGTGGGAGGAACATGGGCAATAACCACAGAGCCCCGAGGGGCATAGCCTCGGCACTGCAAGTGTCCACCCAGACAGAGGTGGAGGCACATCGTCACCCAGCCCATGGTGAGGGAGGAAAAGTACCGTCCACTTGGCTTTACATTCACATGCGTGGGTAGGGAAAGTCAGGTGGGTGGCCACTGCTTGCCAAGCCCTTTCCCCACCAAGTACTGGCCTTGTCGGAGCTGCGAGGTGCAGAGGTCACCTGTCCTTGCAGCCTGCAGCTGATCTTTGGGAGCTGGCTCGTGGCAGGCCAGCCCTCAGCACTCCCTGAGCCACGGAGCTCTCCATGGACAATAAAAGGCCCTGGGAGAGGAAAGACCCACTGCCACTGTGGACAGAAGACAACTGCCTGGCCCCACAGGCCAGCTTGGAGTGTGCAGGAAGGTATGTCCCTAGAAAGGGTGTGGCTTTCATTGGAAGCTGCCCCCATGACCCAACACCTTGGGCCAACATACTGTATTGGAGAGAAAACCCTCCCTACTCTCCACCCACCTTCTCTGCCAACTCCAAGCCTCTCCCTCCCCAGGATCCTAGAGCCTCTGGGCCAGGACTCCCGCTGCCAGTCCCCAACATGCTCCTCTAGATTCGGCTCACCAGGCTGTGGATGGTCAGGTCACCCACAGGGGACTGCCCTCAATGGAAGCACTGAGCAGACCCCAGACAACTGATAAGTGAGGAGGAAGGGGAGACCCAGGGTTTGAGAATTTTGCTAAGAGCATCCCAAGCAGAAACGGGGTACAGGCTCTTTGGTTTGGGAACAGGATGAGGCCTAGAAGGGCTGCCCGGCTCCTAAGGACACAGCAGTCAGGGGACAGGACAGTGCCCCCAGCCACACCAACTCTAACAGTGGCAGAGTGGCAGGAACACTGCTCCCCTGGGCTTCTACCCTCAAGTAGGAAGGTACCAGCCCAGAGGGCACCTGTGCTAGCCACCAACAAGCTCCCCAACAGGCAGACAGCCCCATCCCCTCACCAAAGTGTGGGCTTATGCCTCCACAGCCACCAAATGTCACAGCTCGGCCCCACAGGATCCAAGGTCAGTCCCAGCCTTGGTATTCTGGCTGGATGGGAGGAGGAAGGGGCCCAGAAGACAAGGGCTGCCCTGAGAAAGTGGTGGGACACTCCTTCCCTGTCTTCCCATGCCTGCTGGCACCTGCGGGTACCCAGGTTGGCTGAGCTAGATGAGAGGGCAGAAAAAGAGGGGAAGGAAGGACTGAGAAGTCACCTGAGTCAGAAAGGGAAGAACTCCTTTGGAGGAAGCAAGTTCCAAGCCTGGGAGAACTTGGAAATCACCTGCACTTTGCAGGTGCGCCAACATCTGTGACAGGGTCAGGTGCAAGCACAAAGTCACGCCTGCGTGCCTGGAGACTGGATGCTGTCAGGCCTTGCCAGACCCCTACCTTCACTGATTAAGATGACAAATCCTGTCATGTGGCGTGAGTGCAAGGTGGGGTGGGGGTGCCACGGGAAGTTAATTTGTGCTGTGAATTGTGCACGTTCACCTGGTCAGGGTTTCTAAAAGGTGTTGAAAGTCCATGTAAGCAGCTCTGCAGACGCGTGGGGATGTGTGCACACCAGGGCAGGTGTGTGCTTCTATCTATGCCAGGTCATGGGACAGCATTCTTAGCTATCAGCAGGCAGCCCCTCCCCACAACCACAGGGAGGGACCTTTCTGGACAATCTTTCCAGCGCTGATCCCGGATGGTGGCAAGCCAGCCACGCATGTCCCACCACAAAGCTGGAGTGCAAAGTTCAAAATAAAGACCCAAGTCAAGAAACAGGGAGGAGGGCGCCACCAGAAGACAGGGGTGGGCGGCTACTGGAGTTAGTGTGGACCTCCCAGGCTCCTCATAGAACCAGCCTCTGAGAGAATGAGGGAGGCACCCTGAGCAGGGGGTCCATCTGCCCTGGAGTTGGAACTCAAAAAACACAGTTGTCCCCACCCCTGTCCCACAGGCCTCTCTGTACATGACCTTCAAGGAGCAAGGGCAGGGTGTCGGGGTCTTTCTCATGCTTCTGTTCAGTGTTTTCAAAATAAAATAATTACCCTGCTCCCAGCCCCTCCCTGTTTCTGGAGTTCCCCACCCAAGACCCAAGGAGCACAGTTTAGGAGTGGAAGCCACCAGTCACAGCTTCCCGCTGCGGTCTCTGAAGAAGCCCTCTGCTGCCTGGGCCTCCCGGAAGGTGACAGTGATGGAGTTGGCGGTGATGTCAGTCACGGTCACTTCACTTGAGGGGAGCACGGGCGTCCAGGGAGGGGGCCCATCAGGCAGGTCTGCTTCTGCTTCTGCACGGGACAAAGACAGGGAGCAGGTGGGCAGATGGAGCCATGCAGCATGCAGACCACCCTCCCAACCCTCCACTGGGTCCTGTGGACACCTCAGGCCAGCCCTGGGCACACTCAAAGATGGCTGCTTGGGTGGAGGTCACCACATGCACCTGCCCTGGCTAAACATGGACTGAGAGCAGAACAGGCTGGGGTCAGGCCTGAGATGGTATTGAATGCCCTCATGGCTGTGTGACCTTTAGGCCCTCCCTGGACAAAGGTCAGAGACCCATCAGGTCTCTGGATACCTTACCCTCCTCCTCAGGAGGCCGCTCTGAGGGCTCCCAGTCGCCAGTGGCCTGCAGGTCATCCGGGGCTTGGGACTCCTGCAGGGAGAGCTCCCGTCGATGGCTGGGACTCTCCAGGTGGGGCCCGCGAGGCGGGAACTTCTTGCATGAGAGCCGCAGATACTTGTGGGCCTTATGCGGCTTGCGGAGTGGGAAGGGCAGCGTGGACACCAAGGGACCCTTGTCCACCAGCTCAGGTGTCCCCGCCTTCACCACCCCCTCGGGGCTCCCATTGCCAAGAGGGCACGTCAGGGAGAAGCAGAGCTTCTCTTTGCCCTTGGCCTTGTGGGAGCTCCGCAGGTCCATGCTGTACAGCCGCTGCGGGGGGCAAGCCAGGGCATGGCACGTCAGCCTGCCCACCCCCCACTGTGGCATCATCATCCATGCCATTTCCCCCCACCACAGCTCCTCCCAGAGCCCAAGGCCAGCCTGCAGCCCACCCCCATACACCAGGCTCGGCCACCTCTCTTGGCTGCAGCACAGCCTTGTCTCCCCAGGGCTGAGGTCAGCGGCAACAAGTCTTCCTCCTTTCATACACAGAAGATCACACAGGAGCTCATGAAAGCCAACAGGACTGGGGCATGGCTCAGTGGCAGATCTTGCCTATCAAGCATGAGGCCCTGGGCTCCATATCTAGCGCCACAAAAGTAAAGAAATAAACTCCCCAAACCTGGATATCTGAAGCAGACAAGTTAAGGAGGCTCTTCTCACCTTGAGAACCTCACCCAGAGAACAGGAGCTTCCAGTCAGAGCTGAGCTCTCCCCTGCTGTGCGAACCCAAACTCCAGACTTCCCTGAGCCATCAGTAGTGAAGAGACAGCAGCGGCAGCCTCCACCATACCACCTCCTAGATGCCACACTGTCCTTCCCTAGCATGAAACCCTGCGGAGTGTGACTTCCCGGCAGGACTTCTTCCTTGTTCTTGGCCACCCCCTTGGGGAAGGAAATGGCCATACTGTGAAGACACCCTTGCTGCCCCACAAAGTTCCATACGGCAGAACCCATCACTGCCTCACTGGGACATGAAGAACCACTAGGGAGCCAACATTCCAGTTCCACCCAGCCTTCTAATGACCCCTCCACAAAACATGGGGACTGGAGCTGGAGCTAGAACCACTCCAGGAACAGCTCAGTCTGGCTGTGTTGTTAGTTTGTTACACAGCAGTAGATAACTGATACATCTGCCCTCAGGTTTGTCAAGAATTTAAGGTGCAGAGTCCAGCACCTTCCAGTGTCACTTTCTTTTCTAGGACCAGTTCACACCAAACCCTGTAGATCACACCTTACATGAAGGGAGGCCAGTCCCATCTGCTCAAGAAATCCTTAGGGGATCCTAACTGACAGAGGTGATTCCATACACAGAAGAGCTCCAGGTGATCCACTGGCTAGAGAACCCTATGGTAATCTTGTGAATTTGAAGGGATTAGCATCACCATGGAAACAAATCCCATGGGCATGAATTTCTTAACTGAGGTGGGAAGACCCACCCTAATTATGGGTAGAATTAGTTCCTAGGCTGGGGCCTCAGATTGAGTAAAAGGAGAGAGCCGGCTGAGCACCAGTATTCATATCCCTGCTTCCTGACTGTGGACTGAACTCCTGCCACCATGCCTTCCCTGGCATGATGGACCACATCCTTGACCTGTGAGCCGAAATAAACCTTTCTGCCATGAAGTTGCTTTCTGTCAGATATTTTATCTCATCACAGCAACAAAGAAAGTAATTATTACTGAACCCCAAGTGGTCTGTTCTGCTACACAGAGCATCCACTGGAGCCACCTTCAGATGATCCCCTCTGGGGACACTGTCAGTGACCCTGCACCGGGAGCAGCCACACTGCAATATAGTTTGGCTTCAAATGCCCAGGGTGGCCTTAAACACTGAGAACATGCTGTTATCACCTCCCTTCCAAATGAGAAAACTGCACTCAGACTTGGCCAGAGTCACAGACCCCCACCGCTCCTCATGCTAAGACCTAAAACACAGGTCTCTAGGGTGGGCAGAGACCTCTGAGGTGGGGAAATGGAGGCTGCACAGGTGTCTTCCCATTCAAAAATGACATGGTCCTACGACTCTAAGGGCCATATTCCATTTCTTGGATTCTGCAATTCCAGCTTTCCATGTTTCCTCAATGCTACAATTATGTTGCTGAGGTCCTCAACATTACAGTTTTCAAGATCTCAAAGATCCTAGGATGGCATTTGGCTATGTGTCCACCCTCTCTCCCACCAGGGAACCCCCCTTCACCAAGGCTATCTTGCCTGGGCTCCAGCAAGTCCTTCCATGGAAACACAGCCCGTGAGTGTGCCCATCCCACAGTGCCCTGGACAGTGCTTAGGGAGGGCAGGTAGATGGCTCCATGGCCAGTGCACATGCAGGCGGGGTGGGGGAGCAGAGGGAGGGAGGAGGCCCAGGGCAGCAGTTACCTGCAGCAGAAGCCGCTTGGGTTTCGGACCTCTCTTCCTATACCCCGATGCTCGGTCTCTCTCCTCCCTGAGGGTGTGAGGCAGGTGGCAAAAGAAAACAATACACTGGTGACATCTAAGGGGAAGTGAGGTGTCCACCTCATGCCCCTCCATGTGCCCAGGTTGCAGAGGCCCTTAAAGGCCATCCCATGGTCTTCTCTATTGCTTTGTTGGGGCAGTAACAATGGGGTCAGATGTGCAATTTCCAGGGCATGAACTTCCCTTCTGACAAAGGAGGACACTGGTCTCCAAAACTGTGGCTTTAGAGCCAAACGGGGATCTACTGTTCATGCTACTTGGAACCCCCAGGATGGTAGGTTATTTCTACCCTTAGCGAGCAGTACTGAAATCTGTCTTCCCTACTTGCCTTGAGTATCCCAGAAGACTGGAGAAGATGGCAAGTCCTTTGCTAAGTGGAGTTTATTAGCCCAGGGGCTCCATTTGGGATGGGTAAGAACCAGCAGAGGAGGGACCCTGCTTCACCTGTACCATCCAGCCAGGCAGGGGAGGAGAAGTGGCTGCATAAGTGCCCCACAGATGCACAACTCTGTTGGATGCTCTGCCTCCACAGAAAACTTACAGTGCCAATGAGCTGAGCCCACCAAATTACACATAGTCATGCCAAAGGGTGGGGAGAGCCTCCGGCATGCCTCTCAGTTCACTCACCCGCTCTGCAGCCCCTCTGTGGAGATACTGTGAGCAGCAGACAGAAGGTAGGGCTAGGAGCTCACCCTTAGGTCTGAGTGACATTAGGGTGTCTCCACATCTGGGCTCAGCATAAACCAATTCTCCCCAAATGTCTGACCATTCTGTAGGCAGGAGCTGCCACACTCTGCCAAGCACAGGTCTCCTGATTCAGGCAACGGGTACCCAGCCTTGACCCTTTCCACTGCTCTTTGCCACACTCAAGACAATCCACAAAACTGAGAATGGTGGTGCACGCCGGGAATCCTAGCACTCAGGGTCAGGGGAAGGGGCAGAGATGAAGGTGGCAGCCCCTTCTGGACCACAGTCCCACCCATCAAGCACTCAGGAAGCAGAAGCAAATTGTGGGACAGGAGAGAACTACGGTGACACGTCCTTCAAAGTGCAGCCGGAAGGCTCTAGGGAGAAGCACCAGTAGAGCCATGTGAGTGGCTGCCCAAGAAGCCCTTGCTGTGTCCACTTGCTTGTGAGGCTCCTGGACAAGCCCTGACCTGCCCAGACTGGCCTCAGCTTCCTCATCTGGCCAATGATACCCTCAGCCCAGTTTCAGGAGGATACCACAAGGGGCCAAATGAAAACAGTTAGGAGCCGGGCATAGTGGCGCAAGCCTTTAATCCCAGCACTTAGGAGGCAGAGGTAAGAGGATCACCATGAGTTCAAGGCCACTCTTGAGACTACATAGTGAATTCCAGGTCAGCCTGGGCTGGAGCAAGATGGCCCACCAGACATGGTATGTGATTCAAGGTGGGGCCAGAACATCATTGGGTAGGAAGGTGGGATCACACTCGACTCAGCAGGGCACTCTGACAGGAGGGCAGAGTCTTAGCTGGAAGCCTTCTCACATCCTCCCAGTGGTGAAAGCATCTCTGATTTCCTATCAGGGAATCACTGACATTGTCACTCATATGCCAGCACCTCTGTAAGTGCAATATCCCTCAAGGGAACCCACACCTCTGCCTGGGGTCAGGGAGCCAGCAGAGAGACAGAGCTGGTAGACACAGGGACAAGATAGCCACCTTGACCGTAGACAGGCCTGCCAAACAATCCCACCCTACCCTGCCCTCAAAGGCCCTTGCCCAGGCTGAGCCGAGCCAGCGGCGGGTTGCCCAGGACACCTCGGAGCCAGCAGGCCTTACTTCTCCTCGTAGGCCATGACGAGGCGGGGGTCCAGGATGTGCTCCTCAGGCTCCCATGTACTATACCTGGGGAGAGGAACAGAGGGTCAGAACTGGGGCTGGCTTGGGAGAAGGTTCACTGATCAAGACTGCTTGTTTGCAAAGCATGCTGATCTGAGCTCAATTCTTCAGAACCCACATAAAGCCAGACACAAAGTGGCACATGTGTCTGGAGTTTGCCTGCAGTGACAAGAGATGCTGGTAGCCACCCCCACCACACCACAGGCGCAGGAAAAAAAAAAAAACCAACTAGAAATGCTCTAAATGCCGCTGGCATCATAACTGTATGCTAGGACCCTATCACCAAGCCTTGGCCTGACCTAGCAAGGGATAAATAGTAGTAGCCTGTACCTCCTGGGGTCTCCATGACACTAGAACTCCCATCACTCCCACCACATTATCAGATGGGGCCCTGCATTCTCTTCCTACAACACAGCAGGGCTCTGGAACCACCCTGCCTGGGCTCAAATCCCAGCTGTGCTCCAAGCTAACCAGACACCTTTAAGGCATGTACTCAGCAGCCCTGTGCCTCAGTGTCCCTTTCTTTAAAGGACACAGATGCTGATTCCACGATCACCTCTGTACACAGTGGCACCTGGCAGGGAGAGGGCTTTCTGCTGCCTGCATTACGTTGCTCCTCCTCCCAGCCCCAGCATGGCCAGTTCAGTGATGCCGCCCAGTCAGATCTGCAGCCTGGTAAACTAGTGACCAGTAGTACGGACTCCTATAGGGGTCCCATGATCGGACCTTCTTCTACCCCAACCACAGGCAGACACACAGTTGTTCCAGAGCTCAGCAGTCTGCAGATCCATCCTGGAACCTGCCACGGCCTCACTCGACTATAGAGCCACTCAGTA
>PVHP010006568.1:31184-60106 GCA_004024765.1 Zapus hudsonius
GAGAGAGAGAGAGAGAGAGAGAGAGAGAGAGAGAGAGAGAGAGAGAGAGAGAGAGCGAGCGCGCAAGTGAGCATGCCAGGACTTCTTGCTACTGCAAACTAACTGCAGACAGATGTGTATGTCCAGCATCTGGCTTTATGTGGGTGCTTGGGAACTGAACCCGGGTCATCAGGCTTTGCAAGACAGTGCCTTAACTGATGAGCCATCTCTCCAGCCCCACTCAGCAGTTTTTTAAAGCCGTCCACTTTTTTGTTTGGTTCAGATTATTCCTTTGTAGCTCAGACTGCAACTTGCAACCCTCCTGCCTCAGCTTGCCAAGTGCCAAGAATATAAATGTGTGTTACCATGTCCAGCTAAAGCAGCTCACTTTTTATGCTTAAATAACTTTGTTTGAGGTAGGGTCTCGCTTTAGCTCAAGCTGATCTGGAATTTACTATGTAGTTTCAGGGTGGTCTCAAACTCAAGGCCATCCTCCTACCTCTGCCTCCCAAGTGCTCGGTTTAAAGACCTAAATAACTTTTTTTTTTTTTTGAGGAAGGCTTTCATTCTAGCCCAGAATAACCAGGAACTCACTATGTAGCCACAGTTACCTCGAACTCATAATGATCTTCCTACCTCAACCTTTCCAGCGCTAGATTACAGATGTGAGTCACCACACCTAGCTTAACTTTTTTTGAGGCAGGATCTCACTGTAGCCCAGGCTGGCCTTAAACTCATGGTGATCTTCAAAGGCATGAGCCACCACACCTAGGTAACAACTTTAAAAGCAAACTTTAGGGCTGGAGAAATGGTTTGGCAGTTAAAGGCACTTGCTTGCAAAGACTGATAGTGTGGATTCGACTCCCCAGTACTCATGTGAAGCCAGATACACTAAGTGGTGCATGCACCTGAAGTTTATTTGCAGTGGTAAGAGGCTCTGGTGAGCCATTTCTCTCTTTCTTAAATAAGTAAACAAATATATTATTTTTATATATTATTTATTTAAGAGAGAGAAAGAGGGAGAGAGAGAAGGAGAGGGAGAGAGGGAGAGAGAAGAGAGGGGAGAAGGAGGGAGAGGGAGGGGGAGGGGGGAGAGGGAGAGAGACTGGGTGCACTAGGGCCTCTAGCCACTGCAAATGAACTCCAGATACATGCACCACCTTGTCCATCTGGCTTTTTTATGTGGGTACTGGGGAGTCGAACTCAGGTCTTTCTGCTTTGCAGGCAAATGCCTTAACCACTAAGCCATCTCTCTAGCCCTTATTTTTATATATTTTTTTAAATATTTTATTTATTCATTTTCAAGCAGAGAGAGAGAGAGAGAGCGAGAGAGAGAGAGAGAGAGAGAGAGAGAGAGAGAAAGAATGCACCAGGGCCACCACCTTGTGGATCTGGCTTATGTGGGACCTGGGGAATTGAACCCGGGGCCTTAGGCACTGGAGGCAAGTGCCTTAACCGCTGAGCCATCTCTCCAGCCCTATTTTTATATTTTTGATTCGCAAGGAGAGGGAGAAAGGGAGGAAGAGAATGAGTGTGTGGGTGCGCACAAGCTCATGCGCACATCAGGGGCTCCTACGACTGCAAACTAACTCCAGATGCATGTGCCACTTTGTGCATCTGGTTTTATGTGGGTACTGGGGAAATCAAACCCCAGCTGGCAGGCTTTGTGCCAGCAAGTGCCTTTAACTGTTGAGCTACCTCCCCAGCCCTCAAATCAATACATCTTTAAAAAACCACTGGATAACTCAAAAGACACCATAGTGCTGAGAAGCAATGACAGCGGAGTCTTCAGCGCTGGGACATCTCTATCACACTTCCTGAGGTTCAGGGTCCATTGCAGAAGAGGTGGTGGAAAGATTGTAAGAGCCAAAGGGAGGGTAGGACTGCTTACAATGCAAACTTCCAGACACAAAATGGCCTCGACTAAATGTTCATAACTTCGCAGTGCCTGATAATACCTACACATAATGGGAGGAAAAGATGATGACACCAATACAAATAAGAAACTAATTGAGAGGAGGGATATAAGGGAGGGTGGGGAGGGAATCATAATGATCTATAATCATGGAAGCTATCAATTAAAAGTTATACATATAAGTTATATATATGTGTGTGTGTATATATATATATATATATATATATATATATATATATATATATATATATATATATATGCACGTGTATGTGTGTATGGTGGTGCATGTGTCTGGAGTTCATTTGCAGAACTTTTTTTTTTTTTTTTTTTTTGGTTTTTTGAGGTAGGGTCTCGCTCTAGTCCAGGCTGACCTGGAATTCACTGTGTAGTCTCAGGGTGGCCTTGAACTGGCCATGGTGCACACCTTTGATCCCAGCACTCGGGAGGTAGAGGCAGGAGGATTAGCATGAATTCAAGGCCACCCTGAAACTATATAGTTTGTTCCAGGTCAGCCTGGGCTAGAGCAAGACCCTACCTCAAAAAATACATACATACGTACATATATATATATACATATATATATATGCAAACTTTAGCTGTGCATGGTGGTGCACGCCTGTAATTCTAGCACTTGGAATTAGAGGGTCAGGAGTTCAAAGCCAGCCTGAGCTACGTGAGACTTTTTCTCAATAAAAATAGAATAAAACTGGGCTGGAGAGATGGCTCAACAGTTAAGGTGCTTGCCTGCAAAGCCCAAGGACCTGAGGAATCAAACCCACTAAAAATATTTTTAAAAACTTTGACTCCATAAATGGAAAAAAACTATCATTATAAAAATGTTTTTATTAAAAATATGTTTCTATGAAGTACATACGTAAATACATATGCATGTATAATACACATGTATGAGAACCAAAATAAAGCCATATTCTGTGAGTCAGGCCAGGGCCTTGTTGAAGGTAGGTAGGTGGGAAAGCACTTCAAGAGAAAAGGGCAGAAAGACCCACGGGGTCATGGCCTTCTGGATGGCTGGGCTACAACTTTTCTCTTAAGCCTGTGGGACATGCGCAGACTGAGGAGGCATTCCTCTTCCTCCCAGCTGGGAGTGGGTGTTCAGCAATCAGGATCCCTGCCCCCAGCACCAGAGCACTGCCTGCTCAGCAAGGCACCTAAACTGCGTCCCAGGCCCCCCTTAGTAATAGTACTCAAGTCCTTTCGGCTTTCCTGGCGTTCCCTCTGAGCTGTCCCAAGCCTGGCAGGGCCAACTCCCAGGGGCTGGCAGTGGTCCAGGGACCACAGGCTCCGCCTCAGGTGCTCTGGGAAAGCTGCAGAGAGCTCTCAAACCCACCTTCCTTCCAGCAATATATGGAAGGGGGATCTTGTTTCCTTCCTGGGTGGCCAGCAGCACCCTCTACATACTGCCCTTTCTGACCCACCCACCTGCCTGCCCATTTCTTGCTGACATTGTTGTGTGGCTCCTGGCAAATTCCTACCCTTCTCTGGCCTGCAATTTCCCCATTTTAAGAAGTCATCAAAGCTAGTCAGCAGGTGCACGGGCTATCTTGAGGAATTCTCTTGCTGCGTCAAGGTAGGTTCCTAAATTACTGCCTCAATTTACAGGAACAGAGGTTAAGCATCTTTCCCAAGGTCACTGAGCCAGGAAGTGGCCAGTCTGTGCTTGGAGCTCAGTTCTACTTTTGGCCACTGCCTGCTTCCCGGTGCCTCA
The DNA here is from genome assembly GCA_004024765.1 of Zapus hudsonius. Taxonomy (NCBI): domain Eukaryota; kingdom Metazoa; phylum Chordata; class Mammalia; order Rodentia; family Dipodidae; genus Zapus; species Zapus hudsonius. Next base: position 34,805 of record PVHP010006568.1, read on the forward strand.
CAGGGGGATCACTGCCTGTCTGGTCCTTCCCACTGCCCGGGACGGGCCTGGCACAGTGATGGCATAGGAAAGGGGCAACCTGGGTCCCTGGGGTGGGAATAAGGAACGGCCCTGTCTCTTCCCTCTCCGGGTACAGGCAGCCAGTCACGGGGGGGGGGGGGGTGTGTGTGGATACCGGGATCGGGTGGGTCTACACTGGGGTCTAGGCACACACCCGAGCGGTTGACGGGGAGGTAGGGCCTGTCCCACGGGCGCGCGCACGCATGGGGCGGGTGCGCCCAGGGATCACAGCCAAAGGGGCGGGGCGGGCCCTCTCCGCTGGAGATAAACACGGCCACGTGACCGCGCCCCGCCCCCAGCCGGGTAAACAAGCTCCGGGCTACCCAGCATGGCTCAGGGGCAGCTGTTCCTGGGTGTAGATGGCGGGACCCTGCAGAGCCGGGCCAGGCAGCCCCCCCACAACTTCTTTCAACCCCCCCCAAGCGCTAGGGGTCTCTGGGGCCTCGTTGTAAAGGGGGACACCCCATCATCTTTTCGCTCTGGGGTGTGAAGCTCGGATGTTAGGCTTAGATCCCCGTGGCGCATAATAAAAGCAAACAGCCATTAATTGAGTAATTCAGAAACCTCCAGTACACAGATGTCACCCAGGGCCAGCGCCCAGGACTGTAGGCTGCTGCCCAGGCTGGCCTTGGAGGGGGACGCCTCTACAGACAGGCTCCCTGCTCAATCACAACCAGGGTTAAAGAGAAACTGACTGTAGAGCTAACCAGCAAGAAGGTTCCTAGTTGATGGTGGTGTGGATCATGGGGTGCGTCAGAGCCGCCCCAAGGTTGAGGGCTCTTCTGCACTATGGGCTTTCGTCTGTCTGTAAAATGGGCCCATGCCTGGCTCAGAGCAAGGGTCACTGACTGGCAACTTGGGAACCGCTGTCATCACTAGAGCGCTGGCTCTGGAGCAGTCCTTCCAGAAGAGAACAGAAGGCAGGCCACCAGGATGGATGAGCATCAGAACCAAGTATGGAGAACCCCGGGGCAGGAGTCTCCAAGGCCAGAGGACACTTGTAACTGACAATTCAGCACCCTCTGCCTTGTGTCCCCAGCTCCTCCCGGGACCATTTAATGCCACTTTCACAGGATGCAAGAGAGCCTCCAGTCTGCTGGGCGAAGGAGGGACTGTGTGTGCTTGTTGCTGGGGAGAGGAAACTGGCAGGCATAAGATGGCTCCACATCAGCCTGGCATCTTTACCTTGTCCTCCCTCCCTAAGGGAGAGGAGGGTGGTGGCCAAGCACCTAGCCCAAAGCTGGTACTGCCCAGCCAAGGCTCATGGACAGTACCCATGCCAACCTCAGCTTCTCCTCCAAGTCATGCCTCCAATGACCCCGCTGATCAGGGACCCTGGCTTTCCATGCCATCCCCTGCTCTGCCCCTTCCCCCAAGTCAAGTAGGGGTGACTGGTAACATACTCGCCTTCTGCGGATGGCACCTGATATGATGTGGGCATACACTGTAGGGGGGTCAGCAGAATATTCTTCTAATGACCCCCCCCCATTTTTTTTTTTTGAGACAGTGTCTCAATGTAGTCCAGGCTGGCCTCAAACTATGTAACCAACATGGCCTTGTGACCTTGAACTCTTGATTCTCCTGTTCCACCTCCCAAGTGCTGGGATTACATGCTGGTACCCCATGTCTAGGATTCAGACCTTTGTGCACACTATGGAGGTCCATCTACCGCCCAGGCCTCCCTCTTGAGGCCCCATTTCCCCATCTGAAAAGCAAGACCTGATCTAAACAAGGATATTTTGAGCACCCATTTGGAAAGAAATCTTCCCTGGGTGGAGAAAATGAGAACAAAAACATGGCCTAGAGGCACACCTGTCCAACTCTACATTAGCTTGGTTCTCCCAGAGACCTTTTAGAGGCTTGCAGACCAGAAAATGGGCTGGGACCCGCCCAAGGGCTCATAGCTGCCCACTGGACATCCAGGCCTGGAATTCAGTGCAGGCAAAAAGCCTCAGTCCTGGGTCACCTGGCCAAATGTCTCTGGACAGAAATGGAGGGCATTAGTTCCTTCCTCCTTAGGGAAGTTCTGGCCTGTAGATGTGGCTGCATGGTGGGGCCTTCGTCTGGATTCTCCTTCCTCTCATTCCCTTGGACAGATTGCCACTTTGCCCAGGCCAGAAGCCCACCTGGGGCCATTGAAAGAGGCATTTGGGAAAGGAGAATAGATGGGAGTGAGAGGTGGTATGTGTGTAACCTACTTGCTTACCACCAACCCTGCATCAAGATTTCCATAGTTCACCCACCAGGCCCAGTGCATGCCTGGGCCACAGCACCCATCTGCAGAGGGAGGGGGAAGCTCCAGCAGTCTTTCCCTAGGCTGCCTCACCCCACCATACACGAGGACCAAATCATAGGACCACCCCACCCCCCAACACTGTTGAGAGAATAAAACCCCAGGGGCTAAGGCGGAGCCATCAGCAAGGCTCAGGGGGTTTCCGGAGGTAGTCTCCAGGAGGCAAGGCACCTACAGACCAATGGACTGACCCCACAACTAGTTTGTTACCACCCCCAACAACTCCCAGCAGGGAGTTAATGTGAGAAGGTTCCCGACTGGGTCTCAGAGGGGAAAGTTCCTGCAGCTAGCTCTCTTCCCCTACTGGGATGTAGTGTTAGGGGTGTTTAGGAGGCCCAGAGACTACAGAACATGGGAAGACCTAGTTCAAGTCCTAGCTCAGCTGCCTCCACTTGCTGTGTGATGAGCACAAATGTTTTCATTTGAGCAATCAGGTTCCTGCCTTCCTCAAAAGAATACCTGAGAATTAACTGCAAAGTAAGAGCCATTCAAATGCAAATTGACGGAGACTCAGCCTCTCCAGCTCATCCAGCACCTGGGGACCCCTTCACCTGGCCAGCAGCCACTGCCAAAGCTAAGACGCTGGGCCTTCACACCCATGGAGAGGTCAGGGTGAGAGGACAACCTGCTGACAAGGGGGAAACTGAGGCCCAGAGAAGCTGGTGACTTCATGAGCATCAGCTGTCAGCAGTTAAGAGCTAAGCCTAGGCGGGCGAGAGGGCAACAGACAGGCTGAGGACAGACAGACAGATGGATAGACATAGGAAGTTGCCTTACTTGGGAGGCCATCCTTTCCATTTCACCAGATATTCGACTTTGCCCTGGGGAGAGAGACAAGGAGACATGGTGAGGCACAATTGTACCCAGGACAGTAGGGCCCAAAGGACCCTTTTACACAGGGGTCCCCAACCCATGAAACTCAGGTATTTTCCTCAGCTCCACAGCAACCCAAAGCTTAACCGCTGTAGTACAGGGAAGCTATCTGGCCCCAGACAGCCCTGGGGTCCAGAGCTCACATCACACGGGAGGAAACAGACCACACGGGGACATTCGTGAATGGACAGAGCTCAGGTGTCATGACCATGACTGTTCCAGAACCTAGCACGTCCCACCGGCTGTGGGACGATGCTTCTTCTGCCAGCTCAGAAATGGTGGGCAGCCCTCCCTCCGCTTGTTAGGAAAGGGGGCCAGCTTCAGCCCTCACTGAAGGGACAGGGTCCCCCATGAAGTGAGTGAAGCTCTTTGAAACCAAGCTATGACACCTCCTCCCAAGAGGCAGGCCCGGGCCACCCGGCCACAGCTTCCCTCCCTGGCACCGGGCGGCAGACTATTCGTTCACCTAGCCACGGCATCCGTCTCCTGTGCCAGAATGCCAGCTTCGCCAGGGACGGCAAGAAGCCCTGGGCTCACTCTCGGGCACATCCCTGCAGCACTCCCGAAGGCAGCGAGGCTGCACCTGCTTCAGTCTAACCCCCTGGGGAAGGGAAGGCAGCCCGTCCAGAAGACAGCCGATCCCTGAGAGGCATTGGCGAAGAAAAGCCTCCGACCGGTGGGCAGTGGAGACCAGCGCAGGGGCCGATGCGCGCTCAGTAGGCCCACCTCCATCTCTAACTTCCTAAGGATCCCGTCGGGCTCCCATCCCTGGGTCTGGGTTTTTGCTTGTCAAGTAGGAGGTGACGGCCAGAACCCTCCCCAGGAGCTCCAGGAAGCGAGGGGGTCAGGGAGAGACTCTCCCCCAAGCATGCCCCCAGACCCAACCTCCACTCTGGGTGATGTTCTCGGCAAGCACGTGCCAGGCGAGTTTAGACGGGACACCGAGACTCAGAACTGCCGGCATCTCGGCCGAGTCCAGAGCCCGGCAGGGCCGGCGCCTCCTTGAACCTCGCGGGGTGCGGGGGAGAGGGGAGGAGCTTCGAGGATGCCGCTCGGGGAGGTGGGGGAGGGGCAGGTGGGGGTGGAGAAGAAAGGTGTGCCCTGGGGGTTGGGATCCCAAAGGTCAAAGTCTAGCAGGAAAAAGAAAAAAAAAAAAAAAACCATCTGAGTCTGGAGGGAAACTTTTCCAAAGCTCCCGCTCCAACTTCAGGCTTGGTCCTAAGAGTCCAGAGTAGCGAGTTCCAGACTCACTCTGATGCCCTAGGCAAGGTGTTTCCGCAACTTGAGCCTCAGTCTCCCCACGCTGGGAAAGGATGGCGCTCGGGATCCCCGGGGGTCCCATCCTCAACTCGGGCTCAGGTGGCCTCGGCTGCGCCCAGCATCTCAGATCAACAGCTTTCATCCTGACTGGCCCGCCGGGGCGGTAGGGAAACTGAGGCACGCACGGGCTGGTGGGGGGAGCCGGCCCGGCTGCGCGGGGTGACCGGGGTCCCCCCCAGGCTGGAGGGGGCGGTGCTGGGGAACGCGGGGCGACCTCCCCGGGTCGCGGGAGCCGCCCCCGGGCAGCCTCACCTTCCGCACGCGCTTCTTCCGGATGCTCTCCACGGCGAACACCTGCTCGCCGATGGCTGACAGCTCCATGCCCGGCGGCCGCGAGCGAAGCCCAGGCCGGGCCGGGGGCGGAGCTGCGGGGCGGCGGGCGGCTGCTGCGCGCCGTGCGATGCTCGGGGCTGGCGGGGACCCCGTCAGCCTCGGCCGGGCGCGCACGCGCACGCGCGCACACCCCCTCGCGCTCCCTCACGCCGCCGACGTTCCATTTTTTTGAACCTGCGCAACGTTTTCCTCCGCGCCCGGCGAACGAGCGAGCGGGTGCGCGCCGCGAGGGGGCGGGGCGGCGCCGGGAGCGCGCGGGACGGCGGGTGGCGGGACTCCGCTGGCGCCCCGCGGGTCGGCCCCGCCCCCGCCCCCGCCGAAGCCCCGCCCCCTGTCGAGGCCCCGCCCCCGGCGCGCAGCCGAGCCTCCCGGCGCGCAGGACTTATTTGGTGCGCCGCGGTCCGTGCGCCGCGGCTGCTGCTTCTGGTCCTTTGGCTCTTGGGCTGCTCGAGGCCGCCCGGTCCCCAGGTCCTCCGAAGCCAGGGGGCCCGGGGCCGGGCAGTGATGACGCAGGCCTGGGATCGCTGCACTGGGGAGGCTGAGGCAGAAGGGTCAGGGTTCGCAGCCAGCCTGGGTTACATTACATAAGAGAGTTCGAGGCCAGCCTAAACTACGTGAGACCCTGTTTCCAAGGAAGGAAGGAACGAAAGAAACAACCCGCCGGGTGTGATGGCGCACGCCTGGAATCGGCAGGCAGGGGTATCAGGATCGCAGTGAGTTCGAGGCCAGCCTGGGACTACAGAGTGATATGCAGGTTAGCCTGGATGTCACTGGAACAGACTGCATGAGACCCCGATTAACACAAAGCCCTAGCTGGAGTGGTTTGGGTTTAGGTCACTCATCTCACTTCCCACCAAGGAGAGGGGACTCGGGTGGGCGCAGAGCCTGGCGGTGCAGGGGCCTGGAAGCCGCCCCAAGTCCCTGTCCCGTCTGTCCGTGCGAAGCTTGGGCAGTGCCCACCGATGCCTCGGTCCTCCTCCGACCCCGGCCCTAGGCGGCTGGACAGCTGCGGCCTCCCGGAGCTCGGGTGCACTGGAGCTTTGCAATCAGCTCTTTCCCGCCCCACCCTGGGCTCTTGGCACATTTGGCGCCCGACTGTTTATGGAGTGGTTGCTTCCAGAAGCCCAAGATGAACTCGCTATCCCCCACCCAGCCCTTAACCTTTATTTTATTTTGGGTTATTATTTCGAGGTAGGGTCTCTGTAGCTAGCTCAGGCTGGCCTCGAACTCACAGCCATCCTCCTACCTCTGCCTCCCTGGTGCTGGGATTGAAGGCTTGCGCCATCATGCCTGGCTCCTTTTAATTTTTCCTACAGCACTCCAACCTCGCCAAAATCGAGGTCGCCCTAGCCACCCCCAACCCCCCACTTCCTCATTCCAGCCGGTCCCTAGTCCTGCCTCTCTGACCTGACGGTGACTCAGGGATGCTCGGCCCTCGCCTCCTCCCACTGCCTTGGTTCACAACCTTTTCTGGAGCCCGATCACCCTGGGTTTAGAAACTTCCCTTTGCTCCCAATTCTCCGGAGAAAATCCAAACACCTGTGTCTGGCACAGAGGAAGGGAATGATCGATTCACACCTGACTTTTCAAGGGTGAAAGAATGTCTGGGGATGATGATATGCCCCGCCTGGGCTGGGAGAGAAAATTTACCGCCACCCTTGAATTGTAGATACAATGAAAACATGTTTCCAGAACTTGGCTGAAATTTGACATTTGTGAATAAAAACATTAGGAGTTTACCCTTCCCTAAGGGGAATTCCAACGCAGGAAAGGAAGGAGGAGGAAGACCTGCAGACAGAGATCTGAGGTCAGATGCAATAAGGAAGAAGAACAATGAAGAACATTGATGGTGTGAAACAGAAACTATGTCTTCTTGGTCGAAATTGAAGGGACAGAAGGAAAGTAAAGAATGACTTAAGATGGGCTGGAGAGATGGCTCAGCGGTTAAGGCACTTGCCTCCAGTGCCTAAGGCCCTGGGTTCAGTTCCCCAGGACCCACGTAAGCCAGACACACAAGGTGGTGGCCCTGGTGTGCTCTCTCTCTCTCTCTCTCTCTCTCTCTCTCTCTCTCTCTCTCTCTGTGTGTATCTCTCTACTTGAAAATGAAAAAATATTAAAAAAAAAAAAAAGAATGACTTAAGATGCAGTTAAGATGAGGGAGATGCAGGGGACTTGTGATCCCATGATTAGAGGAAAAAAAATAGGATGAGAAAACCAAACAGTCCCGAGGCGGGCAAGAAGAAAGAAAAATCATCCAGACTGCTGGGATACATAGATGGTAGATACAAGTTCGAATGTTCCATGATCCAATAATGCACTGTTCAAAATAACAAATACCAGACAATAAAATTCACTTTGCAAGAGACAGCCTCAAGGGGTGTTTCTGAACCTTCAGGATTTTAAATGGTTGAAATTGAGTGCAGGAAGGAAATAACATGCAAATGTTAACAAAAGGTCTTTTAATATCAGAGAATGTATGAATGTATCACTATAGAAAGGAAGGCTATGAGCTGGGTGTGGAGGCGCATGTCTTTAATCCCAACACTCAGAGGCAGAGGTAGGAGGATTGTCGTGAGTTCAAGGCCACCCTGAGACTACATAGTAAATTCCAGGTCAGCCTGGGCTGCAGCACCCATAACCCCACCACTTGGGAGTCTGAGGTAGGAAGATCTCTGTGAGTTCAAGGTCAGCCTGGGCTGCCGTAAGACCCTGTCTCAAAACAAAAAAGCTAAAAAACAAAACTAATAATGAAGAGTCCAGTTCAATGGAAGATTCTAGAACAATTTCAAATTGGTGCTTATCAGAGTAGTAAAATGTAAGAGCCGGAGAAGAGATCACCACCCAAAATAGACAAGGTCACAGCAAGTGTAGTGAACACCACCACCCTGTCAACAGTAGACAGGAAATTATCTAGTAAGAACTTGACTTCTAGAACGCAGCTTTGACAAGAGCATACTGTTTTCGAAACGCAGGGACTATTTACTAAACCAGTTCCTCTCGAGAGATTTCCGAAGCATGAAATCATATGATGTATACTCCTTGAATTCAATATGTGAGCGAACTCCATGTTTGTAAACTAACAGGTATGCTTTTCATAACTGATGGACCAAAACATCCATGGAAATTATGAAATATCTTAACTGGATGAGAATGGAAATATGATATATTCAAAAATCTTGGGAAGCTTCAAATAATGAGACAGACCTATACTGCACTGGGAAGGCAAAGGCAGAAGGACCAGGAGTTCAAGGTCAGCCTAAGCTACGTAGTGAAGTTTCAGGCCAGCCTGGGCTACATGAGACCTTGTCTCAAAATTTAAAAAAAATTTTTATTTATATATTTGCAGGATAATTCATCCCATTGAAAACTTAAATGAGAAAAACATGATCACCACAGAAATGGTTCCAGGAAAAGGCCAACATGTTTATGGGGGGCAGATTTTTTTTCTTTGCTTCGTTGGTGTTTTAAAAAAAATTATTTGAAAGCAGAGGGAGACAGAAGAGATGCAGACAGAGAGAAATAATGGGGGTCAGGGCCTCCGGCTGCTGTAAACTCCAGATGCATGCACCACATTGTGCATCTGGCTTATGTGGGTACTGGGGAATCAAACCTGGGTCCTTAGACTTTGCAGGTAAGTGCCTTAGCCACCGAGCAATCTTTCCAGCCCCCTTTGGTGTCTTTGAATCAGGGCCTCACTATGTGTAATGGTTTGATCCAGGTGTCCCCCACAAACATGAATATTCTGATTGATGGATCCATCAACAGCTGATGGCAGTTTGGGTTTTACAACCTCGCTGGAGCTGTGTTGTTGGGGGCGGGCTTATGGGGATTATAAACCAGCTTCCCCTTGCCAGTGTTTGGCACACCTTCCTGCCATTGTTTGCAGTCCTGTGGCAGAGGTGATGTCCACCCATCTGCTCATGCCATTGTTTTCCCTGCCAGGATGGAGTTTCCCCTCGAGTCCATAAGCCAAATAAACCCTTTCCTCCACAAGCCGCTTTTGCTCGGGTTCTTTCTGTGCAGCAACTAGAAAGCTGACTACGACACTATTTAACCCAGGCTGTCATGGTTCTCACTATATAGCCCAGGCTGTCCTGGTTCTCACTATGTAGGCCAGGCTGGCCTCAAATTGCTGCCCACCCTCTTGCCTTATTTCTCAAATCCAAGTCCTGTGATTACTGGTGGGAACCACCAAGCCCAGCTCGTTTATGTCTTAAAACTCAGTAAATTAGAAATTCAAGAGAATGTATTATTCCTGATAAAGGTATTCATGGCAAACCTACAGCAAATTTCCTGGATAATAGTGAAATGTTAAAGTGTCCCCTGAAAGATGAACCCTAGTTCTATGAAATACCAAATCCCAGCACTGGGGAGGCAGAGGTAGGATTGTCATAGCTCCAGGCCACACTGACACTGCATAGTGAATTCCAGGTCAGCCTGGGCTACAGCGAGACCCTACCTCAAAAACCAAAAAATACAATATGCAAAAATCTATTTCTCTATACTAACTAAATTTTCAAATGAAATTAATATAATGAAAGTATGTCAAGTATCTGGAATAACTCATAAAATAGTCAAGCCCTTATGGAATAAAAGATACCATTTTCAGCCGGGGATGTTGTTGGCAGAGTGCTTGGCTAGTATCCATGAAGCTATGGGTTTGATTTCTAGCACCCCATCCATCGGGCATGGAGGCAGAGGTCTAGAATCCTCGGGCTCCAGAAGGAGAGGCAGAAAGAGGAGTTTAGATCACCCTCAACTAACAGGGAGTCGAAGGCCAGCCTGGGCTACATGAGACTGGCTCAGGGGGAAAAAGATAAAATTTTATGGGAAGATGTGCAAATGGACGGTGACTGCGCGTTGGAATGTTTGTGAACAAAAAGTCCCAGAGCTGCACCTTGTGATCTCCAGATGGCTCCGCTCGGGAAGAGAGTCAAGGGTTTGTTTTTGGAACTTGCTGAACTCGATGCTTTTTTAGGGTTTTTGAGACAAAAATCTCACTACACTGCTGAGGCTGATGAAGTCTTTAAAGTGCTTCAATGTAAACTTTATATGGCAGTTCGAAGCGCTGAGATTAGCCATGACCTTCTTGAAATAAAAAGAGGGCATGGTGGTACACGGCTTTAGTCCCAGCACTTGGGGGGCAGAGGTAGGAGGATCGTCATGAGTTTGAGGTCAGCCTGAGACTACATAGTGAATGCCAGGTCAGCCTGGGCTAGAGCGAGACTCCACTTTTTTGGGGGAGCAGGTGTTTGTTGGTGTCTCTCCAGAAAATGGTTCATGCAACAGAGAGGGAATGATGAAAAGACTGTATATGTAGACTGTATGTCAAGAGCGTCTATAGATTATATATGGAGAGACAGAGACTGAAGAGGAGACTAAATTGTCAGTCCATAGGAAAATGATAAACTTTCTGATAAATGATGTTTGAATTTTTGATTATCCGTGTGGGGAAAGGTCAGCTAGATCTCCTGCCTCACAAAAATTGACTTCATGTGACTTAAAAGCCTTAATGTAAAAGGCTAAGATATTAAAAATATCTTTATGGGGGGCTGGAGAGATGGCTCAGCAGTTAAGGTGTTTGTCTGCAAAGCAGAAGGACCTGAGTTTGATTCCCCAGCACCCACATAAAGCCAGATGCACAAGGTGGCGCGTGTGACTGGAGATCCTTTGCAATGGATTGAAGCCCTAGTGTGCCCATTTTCTCTCTCATATATATACATATATATAATCTTTATGGGGGGGTAGAGAGACAGGTCAGTGGTTTAGGTGCTTGCCTGTAAAGCCAGCCAGATGCACATCTGGAGTCTGTTTGCAGTGGCTGGAGACCCTGGTGTGCCCATTCTCTCTGTCTCTCTTCTTTCCATCTCTCTCTACTTGCAAAGAAAGAAAGAAAGGAAAACATTTACAACTACATGACCATGCGGTAGAGAATGGTCTCTTAAGAAACCAAGAGCAGTAGCTGTGCACAATCGTGCACACCGCAGTCCCAGGACTTGGGAGGCTGAGGTAGGAGGATCACCGCTAACTTGAGGAGAGCCAGAACCAGAGTGAGACCTTGTTTCAAAAAGCACCAAACCAAAACAAAGATGAAAACAAATCCACAATGAGCTGTTAACTTCACTCCCACTCGATAATAAAAGAATCCCTGCAAGTGCCAACATGCATGTAAGGCCAAGTGAACTCGCACTGCTGGAGAAGGTAAGGAAGGGGCATCCCAGGACTGGAGAGATCCCCCTGGCACTCCTGTGTACTTCTGAAGCTGCCACTGGTCTCCTTGGGACATTCCGTGAGGCAAATCTTACAACCATGCAACAGAAAACATCTTTCCAAATATTCAGAGCAACAATAGTTATAAAACCTAAAACTGGAAACACCCCCCCCCATATCCAGTTGTCTGGGAAAGTGGAGCCTAACATACACACATACTGGATTAAGATACGGAACGGAAACTGAACAGATTACAGATGATGTGGAATTGAAGCGAGGTGAACGACAGAGAGCACTTAGGTAGGCCAAGTTAGGAGAATCACCATAAGTTCAAGGCCAATTTTGGCTACAGAGTGAGTTCTAGGTCAGCCTGTGCTAGAGTGAGACCCTACCTCAAAAATAATAAAATAAAGGTAAAGCAGGTGGCCCTAGTCCACATTCGGAAACCAGACAGAACAGGGCACTGTGCCGTGGAAGGCATGTGGAATGGGCACAAGTAGCCAGCAGGGAACAGTGACCTTCGCCTGGGCAGAGGGGCGTGTGACAGTCGGGGACCCTTTCTGTACCTGGAAGTTGATCCGGTGGGTGCTCCAATTACTGTTCTTAACACGTCTATGCTTTGCACACTTTCATGCATGTATCAGGGATCATAATACAGTTAAGTTAGAAGCAGTTCTGAAATGAACTAGGGACCAAATACCACAGGACATTTGGGGATGTTTAAGGGGTTTTGCTTTTATTTTACCAAATGCCCTACATGCACGCAGGAGAGGGAGTGTGGCGGTTTGAATCATGTCCCCCAGAAACTCCTGTGTCCCAAATGCTTGATTCCCAGGTGGTGGCAATTTAGGAGGAGGAGTCTTGCTGGGAGAGGAGTAGCTTGCAGAGTTAGCTAGATTCACTCTCTGGCTGCTGTTTTCCACCTGGTTATATGCTAACTAAGCACCCTACTACTTAGTTACACCCCAAGGCCAGCAGGATGGACTTTTTATTTTGGTGGTGGTGCGGGTGCTCTGTGGTTACCTTCTCAATGCCAGACAAAGCACAACCCAAAGCAGTGTGTGGCAAGAAAGGGTTTATTTTGGCTTACAGACGCAAGGTGAGGCTCCACCATGGCAAGGGGAAATGTGGCATGAGCAGAGGCTGGACCAACATCAAGAGTGTGCCAAATACTGGCAAGGGGAAGCTGCCGGCCCCCAACACCGCATCTCCCCCAGCAAGGCTCCAATTCCCAGATTCAAACACCTCATTCACACCAGTGCAATGTGTATCACGTGTGTGCGTGTGCACGTGCCATGGTGGCTGTGTGGAGGTCCTCACCTCTTACCTCATCCTAGCAGGATCTCTTATTCACTACAGCTAGGTTCCCTAGGCTAGTTGGCCTGGCAGCTTCCAGAAACTTTTGTCTTCACCTCCCATCTTGACACAGGCTTGCTGGAATTACAGAAGTCAGCCGCAGCTTCTGGCTTGATGTGGGGATCTGAACGCAAGTTCTCATGTCATCCACTGAGCCATTCCCAGCCCAGATGCACGAGCCACGTTGTGCATCTGCTTTGTGTGGGTGCTGGAAAATCGAACCTTGGCCATCTCACAATATAAGGTGGGGTCACAGAGAAGCCTCTGACTCACACTAACACCTGGAATTCACTACATAGTCTCAGGATGGCCTCAAACTGACAATCCTCCTACTTCTGCCTCCTGGGCTGGGATTAAAGCAGTGCTCCACCCCCCTAGTGCTGGGATTAAAGGAGAGCTCCACCACGCCCCCTCGTGCTGGGATTAAAGGTGTGCACCATCACGCCTGGCTATTTATCTCCACTTTGAAATTTCTTTTCAGGAATGCTGTGATGGTTGGGTTTTGTTGTCAACTTGATCTTTTCAATTATCTTGATGTTCACAAGGAAGGCAGCACTCTTAGTAGGGGCCAGGATGTAAGGAAGCTAGAAATGAACATCCCTTCCTGGGAGGGCAGTGCAGGAAGGAAATTCCAGAGACTGAGGAAGCCAAGAAGTCTGGAATAAGGGTTGCAAGACCGCCCCCTAAGGCTATATAAAGGGGAAAGAAATCTCTCTCCCTGCCTCTCTTCATAGGCATTGGAAGAAGTCTCCTCAGCCTTCCAGCCTGGAGTGAAGGCCATTGGACTACTCAGGAATCCTTCAGGCCTTCAGTGCTGGATTTGGACTGCTGAGGCATCCAGCCACGTGGACTGAGCAGCAACTGGTTTCTTGACTTTTGGGCTTGCAGACTGCTATTGTGGGACTGCCATGAGCTAATCCAATAAATCCCCCTTTTACTTTTTGTTTTCTTCCTCTAGAGAACCCTGACTAACAAAGGCTCTGTGGCTGGGAGGAGATAACTGTCTTTCATTTTTGTCAGTTATCTCTGTTGCATTGCTTGTAGAAGTGGTATTTTTCATTGTTTTTTTAAATAATTGATTTTTTGAGAGACAGAAAGAGGGGAGAGAAAGAGAGAATGGGTGCACCAGGGCCTCCATTTACTGCAAATGAACTCCAGATGCCTGCATCACCTTGTACATCTGGCTTTATGTGGGTACTGGGGAATCAAACTCGGGTCCTTCTGCATTGCTAAGCCATCTATTCAGCCCTGTTTCAATGCTTTGTTGTGACTTATATGTAGTACTAAGTTTAAGTGCTCATTCTGTGGTTCTAGGGACAGAGCCAGTGCCTAAGCAGATTCTAAGTAAGCACTCCACCACTGAAGTACACTCTAGCACCTACATAAGCTTTGAGGAGGGGAGGCTTGGTTGTTTTTGTTTTTAACACTTTTATTTTTAAGCAGAGAGAGAGGAGAGAGAGAGAGAGAGAGAGAGAGAGAGAGAGAGAGAGAGAGAGAGAGAGAAAGAATGGGCATGTCAGAGCCTCCAGCCACTGCAGATGAACTCCAGGTGCATACGCCACTTTGTACTTGGGTACTAGGGAATTAAACCTGGGTCCTTGGGCTTTGCAGGCAAGCCCATTGAGCCACCTCTCCACCCCCTTGGTTGGCTTTTTTAAAAAATATTTTTATTCATTTATTTGTAAGGAGAGAGAGAGGGAAAGAGAGAGAGAGAATATGGGCAAGCCAGGGCCTCTAGCCACTTTGTGCATCTGGCTTATGTGGGTACTGGGGAATTGAACCCAGGTCTGCTCTGGAGGCAGCCGCCTTAACCGCTGAGCCATTTCTCTAGCCCTTGGTTGGCTTTTTGACACAACTATGAAATGCTGTATAGTCCAAGCTGGCCTCAAACTTGCTATGTAGGCTGTCCTTGAACTCAGTCCTCCTGTTTCAGTCTGCCAAGTGCCAGGGACTGCAGGAATGTGCCACCAAGTTAGGCTTCTAAAATTGAGGTTTTTAAAAGCTTTTTATTGATAGCTTCCATAATCATAGATCATAAGACATTATATTCCTTCCCCACCTTCTCTCATATCTCTTCCCCTCTCAATTAGTCTCTGTTTTGTTTCAAGTCATCATCTTTTCCTCCCACTATGCGTGGATATTATCAGGCACTGTGAAGTCATGAATATCAAGGCCGTTTTGTGTCTGGAAGCTTACATTGTAAGCAGTCCTCCCCTTCCTTTGGCTCTTACAATCTTTCCGCCACTTCTTCCGCAATAGACCCTGAGCCTCGGGAAGTGTGACAGAGATGTCCCAGTGCTGAACACTCCACTGTCATTTCTTCTCAGCACTATGGTGTCTTTTGAGTTATCCAGTGGTCAACGCCATCTGAAAAAGAGAAGTTTTTCTAGACAAGAGTGAGAGTAGCACTATCATATGGGTGTGCTCATTTAAAAACACAAAGTGCTTATATGGGGGTTTAGCCAGACAACAGCAGGTGTTACTCCCCTAGGGGCTCATGACCTCCCCCACTATAGGGATTTTACTAGGTCTTCAGTACCAGGCATGCTTTCCCTCCCATGGAGCGGGCCTCCAGTCCAATTAGAGAGCAGTTGGTTCCCCCACAATAGACGTGCCACTATTGCCCCAGTTGGCATATTTGGCCTGGCTGCCAGTCTTAGGCTTGCAAGGTCCACCGCTGTTCACCACCGTTGATGACTTCTCTCTCCCACAGGGCTGCAGGCAGCCATAGCTTTATCCAGCTTTCTGTCAGCTGGTTAACAGGGAGGAAGTTTCCAGCTCAGCTCCAGCTTGATTTCTCAGCGACCTGCATGCAGCCTAAGCCTGTGGGGTCTTCAGCAATAGTATTTTACCATCTCATTCTGTGGGCAACCAAGAGCCTTGGCAATGGCCTGTAATGTTTTAGTGGCCTCGGTAACCTCCCTGGCCAACAACTCGCTGGAAGGTATCCCATCCCTGGCACTGAAGTTTTTCTAGTAACAATCTATGATTACTGGCTGTGCCACTATATATTACATTTATGTATGTGGCGTTTGGCTTTCTGGGCCTGAGTTACCTCACTTAGTATGATCCTTTCCAGATACA
Organism: Zapus hudsonius; assembly: GCA_004024765.1. Lineage (NCBI taxonomy): Eukaryota > Metazoa > Chordata > Mammalia > Rodentia > Dipodidae > Zapus > Zapus hudsonius. The sequence goes on from PVHP010006568.1 coordinate 50,334, forward strand.
TCCATTTCCCTGCAAAATTCATTTTTCTTTACAGCCGAATAGAACTCCATTGTCTAAACGAACCACATCTTCATTATCCATTCATCAGCTGAGGGACATCTAGGCTGGTTCCACTTTCTGGCTATTGTAAATAGAGCCGCAATAAACATGGAAGAGCAAGTGTCTCTAGGGTAGTGACTGGAGTCACCAAGATATATGCCAGGGAGTGGTAGAGCTGGGTCTAAAATTGAGTTTTTATACTCACCTTAAGTCCTACAACACTGTTAAACTCACTTATTCATTTCACTTTTTTAAATAAATTATATTCCGTTTTCTCTATAGAAGACCATATCTGTGAATAAGAACAGTTTTACTTCCTTCCCAACCAGAACTCCTTTCTTCTCAGATTCCAGGACAATGTTTAATGGAAGTGTCCCCCAACTCAACAGGTCACTAGGTACTGAGACCTGCACCGAGAATGGCTCCTCATCCTTCCATCACTGCCACTTGGAAACCTACTAAAACAAAGCATGAAGTGCCTTCCTCTTCTCCCAGTCTGCTGCCTCCCCCCCCCTCTTTCTCAGGTATCTGGCTTGGGGAACTGGGCTGCCCAGGCCCACTGCCCAGGGAGTTTCCGAGGCCCACGGCTCCTTTCCTTCCGGCCCTTTTCCCCTCCCCTATAAATGCCATCATCCCCTGCTCTCTTCTTGAAGACGGGGACCAGCACCTCTCCTTTCAGTCCCCGAGGCTGGAGTGACCGTGTCACTCCCAATTGGGGGCCTTGGGGCCTCCACTTCGAACACGATGCCCCATCACTGTGCCTTCCAGATGAAGCCTCCACTGGCTGCACAGCCACTCAAAGCACCCGGAACCCCTCAGCCACAACCCTAATGTGCTGTCCACTGTGTGCATCTTCTGGTCAGCCCGGGGCTCTTCCAGGGCTGGAAACATCTCTGATTCAACTCAGCCTGGGCCCAGCACTTGCTGAGTGGACAAGTAAACTCTGTGAGAGCTGCTCTTGAGCGAGGCACAAGGAAGAAAAGAAGATGACAGAGACATATGGGAAGGTTATTACTGTAGGACAAAACTGAATAACCACCACCCAACAAAGGAGAGGGACCATACAGGAGGTACTCTGGTAGCCATCTAGTCTTTCTGACAGCAGGACTCACTTTGACCACAAGGTGGAGCCAGGCTCCAGGGTGTCTGGCTGCCCTGTACACTTGGTAGCCTCTGAGATGGATGAAGGGGGCCACTCCAGAACCCCCAGACTCCAGCAACATGGGAGGCCCAAAGATCCTCCCCAGCGATGTCACCTCAGATTCTCAAAGCGTTCCTCCCTAGGTGGACTTTCTGTAAGTCCACCTCTGGAGGTGTGGCACCTGCCTTGCGAGGAAAAGTCCCTGGATGAGGCTGTGTCACAGACAATGGAAGAAAATAGGATTCACAGCCAGGAGAGCTGGGTTCAAGTCCTCACACGGACACTGGCTGTGTAACACAGGGCTTCCTCTGTGCACGTGCAGTCTGCTCACCCACCTTGCCCTCCTCCCTCCCTAGGGTGTCGAACTGAGACACGGGAGAGTCCGCAAAGCTTGACGAGGTCCTAGCTCACTAAATCCTACAGTGGAGCCACTGTGACTTCCCTTAGGGCCCATGCTCTCCTCTCCCCAGGAGCCTGTGGCCCTCCCTCATGGGCCCCAGGCCCAAGCTGCTGTGACTCCCTGCAGCCCACTTCACCAGCTCCCACTAGGGTTTCCCCCTTCCAGGGACTAGAAGAGACCCTCGCCTCTGCTCGCCCCAGGACAAGATGGGACCAGAGGGGCAGGAGGTCAAGTGAGCAAAACATTTATAACCTTTCTGCCTGCATCCCCTCTGAGGTCTTTGGACTTTGAACCCCAAGGTCCAGGGCTGGGCTGAGGTCTATCTCTCCACACGTGACCACTCCTGCTATGACCCCTCATTTTCACTGGCCTCTGGTCTCTGCTCCTTTTATTGGGTCAAAAACTCTACCCTTCATCTGGGCCTCTAGAGAGGTCAACCCCCTCTACCCTCCACAGGGCTCCCCAGGACTCTCCATCCCCACAGCCTCCCCAATGAGGGCTTCCTAGACCACCCTCAGACCTTGGCTGAGAATCTGAGGCCTCTGATCCAGGGGCTCCTGGGAGCTGTGGCCAAGGCAGAGTCTCCTGTGACCCAGAGGCCTGTGACACAGCCAGCAGTGTGTTGGTACCACATGAAGAGATGGCAGGGAGAGAATCCGGCTCCATCCTTACAAACTGTGCAGCTTGGCACAAGTCCTTCACCCTCTCTGGGCCTCTATATTCTCACTTTAAAGAGGGGTTGTAGTGAGAATTTACAAAATGGTGCAAATCAAGTATTGCAGTATCGAGAGGCTATCATTCATTCATTCATTCATTCATAAAGACTGCTCAAGCACCTATTCTGTGCTCTCTCTCGCTCTCGCTCTCTCTCGTTCTTTGAGGTAGAGTCTCACTCTAGCCTAGGCTAACCTGGAATTCACTATGTAGTCTTCTCAGGGTGGCCTCGAACTCACAAGTTCTGGGACTAAAGGTGTGCACCACCACGCCTGGCTTTCTCTGTTCTCTTTTTTTAAAAAAAATATTTTTATCTACTTGAGAAACAGAGAGAAAGAGAAAATATGAATGGGTGCACCAGGGCCTCTTGCCTCTGCAAATAACCTCCAGATGCATGCACCACTTGGCGCATCTGGCTTTACATAGGTAGTGGGGAATTGAACCGCGGTCCTTAGGCTTTGCAGACAAGTGCCTTAACCACGGAGTCATCTCTCCAGTCCCCATGGGGTTTTCCCCTTATTTTGTGACACCAAAGTCCATGAATCGGTAAGGGTCCATAGACAAAAGGCCTAGAAAAGCTGCCCAGGGCCCTCTGTGCGCCAGGAGCCAGCCCTGAGCCTGGACGGCATCTTGTCTGAGCAGCCGGTGGCTCCCCAGCTTGGCCCTCCATTACCTTCCATTCCTGAGCATGGACACAGAGGATGCCCTGAGCGCTGTGTAGCCAGGACCCCCACTCTAATGCCCACCTGAGCTCATACTCACTAGGGTCCTGAACCGGTAGGACCGGTGGCCTCTGCCAGGACCTGCCCCTCCCCCTTCTAGGTGGTGGCCAGGGCCTTGAACCTCCCGCTGTCCCTGGGGCTACAGACGGACCAGGTCCTAGATCCAGAGAATCACTGGGCGGAAAGAGGACCTGGGGGCGCCGCGAAAGACCCCGCCAAGTCTAGCGAGACTCTGGGGCGCTTACCCATCTCCGAGGACAGAATTCCATCCAACCGCCCAACGCAGCCCACCTGCCGGGGAGGAGGGTGCAGAGGATGCCGGGAGGCGCCGAGGGTCCCTCGCGGGCAGCGGCCGGGCTCCGGGGGCGCTGCGGTACCGCCGCTGGGCGGCAGGGGGCGCGCCGCGCCCGACCCGCAGCCTCCGCCTGCCGAGGAGGAAATATTATTGGACCTGCGTTGTGTCCGGAGGGAAAACACGGGGTCCCTGGAGCTCCGCCAGCCCCTGCCTTCAGGCTGTTTGGCTTTGTTTGTTTTTTTGGTCTTTTTTTTTTCCTCTCTCTTTGGGCTAATTGTTCTCATTAAATCTTTTTGTCCTGTTTTGTTTTTTACCGGCTGACAATGCTGCCCGGTGCTCAGCGCCGCTTCCTGTGTTTCTGCCCAGCGCAGGCCTCGCTTCCTGTTGTGAGCCATCGCCATGGCAACCGGAGGCCCGGTGGGCTCCTGGGGGAGGGGGCGCCCACGGTGACGTCATCGCCCGCCGGGAGGGGAGGGGAGGGGGCTGGGGTCGGAGAGGCCGGGGGACTGCGGGGCGCATGGCTGCGGGGTGACTCAGCCAGGGTCGGGAAGAATGCCTCACATTCTTGTGGGAGGGAAACCAGGTCAGCAGTGCGCTGGGATCCTGTTTACCTGCCTTGCCCCCACCCCCACCCCGGGGACCCAGAGCCAACCAGAGCTCAGGGGCTCAGGACCTGACCCTGCCTAGGTAAGGCTGGTGGGTGCCAGAGACCAAGTCTGGCGTCAGATTCCCCCCGCCCCCCCATGGCTGCAGGGGGAGATTCTCCAGTCGCTTGAGCTGGTGTGGAGGACCCTTCTCTCTGTCCCTCACCTGCCAGTCCAGTCCAGCCAGGACACAAGACCCGCATCGTCTGTGGAGACAGATTGGGGGGCTACGCTAGACCCCCCGGGGCGACGCAAAAGGGATGGAGAGAGCTGGCCTGGTAAAGAGCAAGTAGATGAGTGTGCACCCCAAAAAACTCAGGACAGGAGTCTGGATGTAGCTTGTTTCCCCCACTTCTGTGACTGCCGTCAGCCACCCTGTGAGACAGCCCAGAGGAGCCCCTGGAAGCACATGCATGTTTCCAGATGAAACTGAAGAGCCTTGCTTGGAGAGCCTGATGTCTTGGGTTCGATGCCCCAGCACCCACGGGAAGCCAGATACACAACGTGGCACATGCATGGAGTTAGGGACCCAGAAGGAACAGCTGCAGGCTGGAGCTAGGGTGCTAGTTCACCTATTGGCAGCTTCAAAGCAGACCTTTGGTGGGGGCTGTGTGTTTGCATGCCCCACCCTCTGTAGGTGCCACCTGGAGGGCACCAGGACAGGGTCCCCCTGTGGTCACAGTTGAGAAGCCACCTAGCCCAGTGACCAAGTTTATGGGCATCACAGTCAGGCTAGCTTTGCTGCTTGCTTGCTGGTACCTTTGGGCAAGTTCCTTAGCCTCTGAGCCCATCTGAGACTGAATCTCTTGGGGGAGGGGGGTGCTGTGCAGTGAAGCCTCTAGCACACAGTAGGCCTTCAGCGTGTGTTCAACCTATCCAGGTGTCCCCCGAGCCACATCCCTCCGGAATGTGCCCGGGCCTCAGGCACATGAGCTAGCCCAGTGTACTGACGGCTCCACCAGATACCCTGCGGTTTTCCCATAAAGGGACGGGACTTGGGTTTCCCTGGACAGGGAATATCCTGTTCTAGGCTGGAGGGGGAGGAAGAGGATCGGGAAGGACACAGCAGCTCTGCATTCCTGGCATTCTTGGCAGACATCCTGTCCAGCTGCCTGGCGGGTGCTGGGGGCATTGGCCTGGTGCCATGGCAGCCAAGCCCCACAAAGCAGCATTCCTCTTTGGGTACCCCTTGGCTTGGGGGTGATGGTAGACCCACTCCCACTCTGGGTATTAAAGAAAAAAGGTGGATTCTAACGCTAGAGGCAGGGATTTGGAGGTCTAGTGGCCATGAGTGAACAGGGAAGGGTTTCTGTTTTCAGTTCCTGCCTGCCCCCCCATCCCCAGGAAAGCTCTGCCCAGTGGCCAGGGGTAGGGATAGCTGGGCAGAAAGACCCTCTCTGGACTCCGCAAAACGGGCACTGTGGGCACCAGCATGGCACACTGGAGGGCGGTCACTGTCTTAGATACCACTGTCACCTCTGCAGAGTCTCTTCCCCAAGAGAGGCAGGAAGTCAGCCCTTTCCTTCAGGAGGCCTGGCCTACTGCCTGACAATTGTGTCTTTCTTTATTAATTAATTTAATGATTCTTTTGAGACATGGCCTCACCATGTAACTTAGGCTGGCCTTGAACTCACAGTTCATCTGTACCAGCCTCCAGGTTTACAGGCACCCACACCATGCCCGGCTTTGTCTACTGTTACTGAGGGTCAGCTCTGGTTTGCAGAATTCTGGCACTCAGAGGGAAGGGGCTAGAAGCAATCGGGGGTCAGTGCCAGGCTCCGAAGCCACCTCTCAATCCCACTCGAGTGCTTTAGGGATTCTGGGAGGAGCTAGCTGGTCCAAGGTCCCACAGAGCCAATCCCAGCTGCCTCGGAAGCTATGGATTTGCAGCCTTCTGAGAGCTGCTGGAAGCTGGGTTCATGCTTTCCCATGGCTTCTACTAATCGCCCTTCTCAGCCCCATGAGAGCCAGAGCAGTGTGGGAAGAATCCAGGCGTTGCAGATCCCCCCACCTCCTGCTGGGGTCTGCCGGAGGAGCACCCTCTGCCAGAGATGGAGGCTACAGGCAGGTGGCCTCGGTCTGTACCGGAGAGGGAAAGGTGAGGGGTGGGTGAGGGCTCCCCAGGGTGAAGGCACCTCTGGAGCCCCTCTGTTCCATTCTGAGGACCCTTGGAGCCCTCTGCACCAGATACCCAATTTCCCACCTAAACAGTTCAGGGGGACTTTAGTCAGGGACACAGAGAAATAGGAAGTGCTCTATGTCCAGCCAGGAGCCCCTAGAGGCCCCAAGCCCTGGACATGAGCGCTTCCACTTGACCATCATGCACTTGGAGCCAGCCCTGTTCAGGATTCTGAAATTCAAATCGTATGACCGCCCATGTCCCCCTAATATGCCCTTGAGAATATTGGGAAGAGGGAGCCCCATTTTTGTCACCTGCCCTAGCCTTTAGCAAGCTCCCAACCAGGGTGGCATCCCTGCTTCTAACAACCCCAAAGTTTCCACCTGATCTCCCCCAGAAAGGCCCGTCGCCAAAGCCATTGCCTCCACCTTCCCCTGGTGCCTCTCAGCCGCCTGTCTTGTCTGTCTGGTCATCTGTCTGTCTGTCTGAGGGACAGTAGGAGGAAAAGCCTGAAACCCCACCCTGCTGGATGCACGTGTCCAGCCCATTGTTCACCCTCCCCAGGGAAATCACCACAATTGCAAAAGTTGGGAGCCGTTGGGTGTGTGCCAGGCAAGCCTGAGGGCTCGGGGAGATGTGCTGAGAAGTGTGTGTGGAGAGCAGGAACAGAGGGCATCATCATCCTTAGAATGAGGAATATCTGCTTTCGAAAATTAAGATTTGGGGCTCAGCAGTTGTTGCAGTCAGTTTTCTAGTTGCTTCCCAGAAAGAACCCAAGTAAAAGCGGCTTGTGGAGGAATGGGTTTATTTGGCTTATGGACTCCAGGGGAGACTCCATCCTGGCAGGGAAAACGATGGCATGAGCAGAGGGGTGGACATCACCTCCACCACAGCACTGCAAACAATGGCAGGAAGGTGTGCCAAACACTGGCAAGGGGAAGCTGGCTTATAACCCCATAAGCCCGCCCCCAACAACACAGCTCCGTCGAGGTTGTAATTCCCGAACTGCCATCAGCTGAGGATCGATCATTGAGAACATATTCATTTATTTGTGGGGGACACCTGGATCAAACCATGACAGTGGTTAAAGCGCTTGTCTGTAAAACCTGATGACCCAGGTTTGATTCCCCAGTACCACAGAGTGGCACATGCATCTGGAGTTCATTCTCAGTGGCTGGAGGCCCTGGTGTGCCCATTCTGTCTCCCTTTGCTCTTTCTTTTCTTTCTTTCTTTCTTTCTTTCTTTCTTTCTTTCTTTCTTTCTTTCTTTCTTTTTTTTTTTTTTTTTTTTTTTTTTTTTTTTGGTTTTTCGAGGTAGGGTCTCACTCTAGCCCAGGCTGACCTGGAATTCACTATGTAGTCTCAGGGTGGCCTCGAACTCACGGTGATCCTCCTACCTCTGCCTCCCGAGTGCTGGGATTAAAGGCGTGTGCCACCACGCCCAGCTCCCTTCTCTCTTTCTGTGCTTGCAAATAAATAAATAAATTAAATATTAAAAAAATAGGGAGAGATGGCTCAGTGGTTGTCTACTGTTACTGAAGGTCAGACCTGTGGATATGGAGCTGGAGAGATGGCTCAGAGCTCAAGGCTCTTGCCTGCAAAGCCTAACGGCCTGAGTTTGATTTCCCAGATAAAGCCAGATGTACAAAGTATCTAGAGGCCCTGGTGTGCCCATTCTCTCTCTCTCTGTTTGCAAATAAATAAATATTTAAAAAACAAAAAAGGAAAAAGAATAAATAAGGCTGGTGCAACTCAGTGGTAGAGTGCTTGACAGGGACGTGGACTCAATTCCCAACACTGGTAAAGCGAGAAAGGAAGAGAGGGAAGGAGGAAGGAAGGAAAGAAGGGAAGGAGAGGGGGGGTGAGGGAGGGAAGGAAGGAAGAAAGTGTAATATAAACAAATAAAAAAGAAACCAGACCATTAAACATGATTCACAATAAAGGAAAACATTAAACACAAAGCTAAGCCAAATGCTTAACTCAAGTTAGCAAACACTGCGTGTGCACCTGCTGTGTGTCCAGGCTCTGCTGACTGAAATGACATGGGCAAGAGGGCGGGACAGTCCCCACAGGTGAGATGTGTCCTCCCTAGGGAGGGCACCTAACAGAGAGAGCGAGGGCTGGATGCCTGGGGCGGCTGGGGAGAGGATGACCTCACAGAGGCTGGCAGGGAGAGAGGGTGTGTGTGCCGGCTTCTCATTTGTCTGGAGTGGGAGTGATAAGCCGTCTCCAAGCCCTGCTTCTAGAGAAGTCTGGAGAGCTGGCCGGAGAGAGATATGGAGCCAAGTGGTCATTTCTTGGGAAGGAATGTGAGGATTGATTAGCGAGTCATTCATTCATTCATTCATTCATTCATTCTGCAGTGCCCTTCTGGGCCCTGCACATCTTGGGTGTTGTAGACAGCTTCTGCTTCTCTCTGCAGGGGAACAGCAATTTGAACTGATGAGGATGATGGGATCTAAGTGCTGAGGAGAGATGTGGAAGGGTGGGGTGGGGAGGCTCTGGAGAGATGGGCTGATGTCACTGAGGTGGTCAGAGAAGAACTGGGGGGCATCAAGGAGGGAACTTCAGGCAGAAGAGCCTGGAGGGCGTCCAGCACGGGTGAGGTCAGGGTGGGATCCCGTTGGCCCTGTGGGAGGGGAAGTGGAGGCCAGTGAGGTATGAGGAGGGGGTCTTGGCTGGTCAGCAAAGGGAGTCAGAATCTAAATGGGTTTTGTGGTTTTTAAAAACATTTTTATTTTTTTGGAGAGAGAGAGAGGAGAGAGAGAGAGAGAGGAGAGAGAGAGAGAGAGAGAGAGAGAGAGAGAGAGAGAGAGAATTGTTTTGTTTTTGTTTTTTTGAGGTAGGGTCTCACTCTAGCCCAGGCTGACCCGGAACTCACTCCGTAGCCATCTACACCTGGCAGGGTCATCTTTTGCACAGTGAAGACAGGAATGGTCATTTGACGTCCTGTGTATGGGGCCGCGAGTGTCCTGTGTAAACAGCCAATGAGCATGTCCTGTGTAGTGGACAGACGGTGTCCATAGAGAGTCTGACCACCACGACAGGGGAATGCACTGCAAGGCAAATCAGAGCATGTTCTAGAAGCCCAGGTGGTGGAGGAGGAAACTCCAAGCAAATGCTGAGTATCAGGAGGGGTTTTTGTTAAAATCTTTTCTAACTTTTTATTGGTAGCTTCCATAATTATAGACAATAAACCATGATAATTCCCTCCCCACCCCCACTTCCCCTCTCAAGTCCACCCTCCACCATATCCCCTCCCCCTCTCAATTAGTCTCTATTTTATTTCAGTGTCATCATCTTTTCCTCCCATCATGGAGGACTTGTGTGGGTAGTGTCAGGCACTGCAAAGTCGGGAATATCAAGGCTATTTTGTGTCTGGAAGTTTGCGTTGTAAGCAATCCTCCCCTTCCTTTGGCTCTTACAATCTTTCCACCACCTCTTCCTCAATAGACCCTGAGCCTCGGGAAGTGTGATAGAGATGTCCCAGTGCTGAACACTCCACTGTCATTTCTTCTCAGCATTCAAAATCTTTTTAAAAATTAATTAATTTGGTAGGCATGGTGGCACATGCCTTTAGTCCCAGCACTAGGGAGGCAGAGGTAGGAGGATCGCCATGAATTCAAGGCCACCCTGAGACTACATAGTGAATTCCAGGTCAGCCTGGGCTAGAGGGAGACCCTACCTCGAAAAACCAAAA